>JBBKCR010045135.1:0-11028 GCA_037577295.1 Ladigesia roloffi
CCAGATTACACCCCGTGGCTCGTGACGACACACTGATGTCTTAAGACATGAAACGATCATTTTTTGTGAGAAACTGATGAACATTATTTATATCATTTTTTACCTCTGAAAGAGGACCGTCTTCGGATTCATTAAGTTAAGTATGGTAACACAGGCTGAAATGGTGGTTTAAAGTGCTGTAGATTAATGTTTATAGTTATTTTTCCCAAGCATGAGCCCCATGCTCTACACAGATTATTGTATATGATTGGTTTATAACAAGCTTCCCCAGGTGTACAAAATGGGACAAGCAGGGCAGTAAACAGGTTGGGAAACACTTTTGGGAAACCCTTTAAGGTCACTGAACATTAGGGCTGGACTTGAACATTCGAATATTCGTATATTTGTTCAACAGGGTGGCATTCAAGTTTTGATTTTGAGATTCGAATATTCAAAAGAAGAAGAAAAAACACAAGCTGTCCCATTATTTTTGACCCCCGGGATTTCCGAACCGCATAGATCCACTAAACTTCAAAGTAAAATAGACGTCAAGGAGACCTTTCCAACAACCCCTACGACCCCCAGAGGTATTAGCTGTAAACAGTTAGAGCCGGAGAGCATTAAAATGCACTTCTTTCTTTATTAAATCTGCAGAGAATTAAAATGGTCTAACGCAGCTCGGACCAAGAAAAGCCTATATATTTTTTCCCCTTATATATATATATATATATGTGTGTGTGTGTATTAGTGTGCCTCCCATGTTTTTTACTGTGAAGTCTCAGTAGATCCATCGGGTGAACGGCGAAAAAAGTACGAAAATTGTTTATTTTGTATATTTTGTTTATTTATAATTCTACTATGAATATATGGATTTCTGAATCCAAGATGGCAAATAAAAGAAAAGAATACATTCAGCCCCCTCCCACCAAAGCTTCGAATATTTAATGTTTTTCACTACCGAATACTCGAAGCTCAAAAAATTGCATTTGGACCTGCCCTACAGAACAAAGTACATGTTTTTCCTTTACATGCATATTTTTGGTCAGACACAAATACTGAAAACAGGAAAAGGCAATGTTTCAAAACAAATAAGCACCCCAATAGTAAAACAAATCTGAATCATGTGGTTAGAATTCCGCTGAATTTGACTGGGTTCTTAAATGTTTTTATGGAGATATGGGTGGTGTTACCCATGTCTGTTACCCATGATATTCCTATGCCAGGAATCTATCAGTACCTTCATGGCATTGGGGTGAGAGAGGTGTTTGTGATGCGTTTGGGTGAGTGTCAGGAGTTCAAAAGGACATCTTTAGGAACGAAGGTGGCCTTCCTCCTCTGAGTCCTGCAGCTGGGGCATCGGGCCTGGCGTTTGGAGGGGAGCCACTCAAAGGAAGAGTTCAGCAGGTGTGAGGGGTCTTTAATGATTTTGACCACTAAACTGTGTGTCTGCTGGTCACAAATGTGTGCTAAAGATCTCACAGGCAGTCTGATGATCTTAGAGCACACACTGACGGTGCTCTGTAGCCGCTTTTGGTGCTGCACACTGGTGGAAGGGAACCAGCAGGTGATGGAGAATGAAATGACACTCAGTGACGTGTCACCCAGAGATCTGTCCAGGGTGCCACCCCAAATTGTTATTTGCTGCCGGCATTTGCTGATGCTGGTGGCCTTCAGACTGGTTGGGCATTGCAGTAAGCATTCCACTGCATGTTTTACCATGTATGACACTGTATGGGACAAATAAAGTCTGAATCTGAATTTTGCTGGAACGCCAATCCTGTTGTCTCATTGACATCACTGTACCGGTCTCCAGTGGTCCGCCTCTCAGATGCTCAATATCCGCACGCCCCCGGCCCGAACAGTTTAACATGCAGGGTGTGTGTGTGTGTGTGTGTGCATGTGTGAGAGAGGGAGAGCGTGAACAGTGTCGACCTTCCCGTTGAGGTGTGCGTGTGGCCATGCTCCCTCAACATGGATTAATTCGTTAAATGTTTTGCCAGTTCTCATCAAAACCACAGAATTATGTTGTTTTAAACATCCTGGGGATAAGTTAGTAAGTGATGGCACTAAACTGTGTTTTTGTTTTTCTTTTCAAATCCAGGTCTGTTTGATGTCTGCTATGTCTGATTGCAGTATGTTTTGTTTGGTTGTTTTTTCTTTTTGCTAATGTTTTTGTTAATGAAGCCATGCCCAGATGAGTGAGTGAGTGACGATCAGGGAGTGGAGTAAAAGAGATGACTGACACAGGCTGCTGCACAGTGCAACATAGCAACTCTGCCGTGCAAAGGCAAAAGACCGTAACATCAATTTTGGCCGAAAATGAGTTATTACCATCTTTGGGGAAATTGAAATTTTTATCATGTAGCAAAATATCTTGAGTCAATGTTGTTGTTTTTTGGTAAAAATGAGATGTTTTTGCCATAACTTTTGCCATAAAACCAAGACAAAATACCTTAACGCGCTGCAATCTAGAACACTGCAATTACATTACAATGAAGTTATGGCAGATGTAGATCCCTTGTTATTAAAACTGAAGATGAACCAGCACTGTCTAAGATCTGGCACATTGAAAAAGAAATGAGCAAAGTTAATCACAGAGAACTATTGACCAGCAAATGGAACCTGAGATAAAATAGTATATGGTTTGGGTACATTTGCCAAATGTGCTTGGACTGCAGCGTTTACAACTTGCAAATCCAATATGAAACTTCTGTTGGCTGTCCCCTATCACATATCTTTTTGACAAGAAATATAGGTGTCTGCATAGGTGAATTGTTGCATGGAATAATAACACCTACTTGTCTCAGAGAGTTAAAGACAGGTGTGATACTATGATTGACAGGGACAAAAGTCACATTTAGGCACTGAACTAAATGGTTATCAATTTCTAACAAGGTCTCCTTGATGATTATTTCTTGCTCATAATAACCTGTGGACCTCTTGTAGGGTGAAAAGGGCAGCAGCTTCAGCAAAGTATGTTTGCACTATATACCGAGGTGCCAATTTAACCAATCAGCATGCATGTATCACGGATAACAGAATATTTTTGTAGATATTTCATCTTTCAGAGTATGCCATATAGGGTCATTCTGATTGCTGCCAATTTGCATTGCTACCTTTGCCCAGTGACCCACTTGGAGCCAAATTGGAACATCCAAAATTTCCTTTTGTTTAGGTTTCAGCTGGACAAACTGCTGCTACATGTAGCTTTTTGTGCTTTACTTCATGTGGTCCAACAAAAGTCATAGCTCAACAAGTTTATCAGGTAACTGTCAGATAAAAAAATGTATACCGAATCTGTTTGCATGATTCAGTTTTGTAGCCAAATGGCACTATGAAATGTTCTTTGACCGTGGTGCCACTAAGGGAATAGACACTCTCCAGCCTCCTCCCCTATTTCTCAGTTGGACATATTTCCACTACATTACAGTTATGGTTGGCACTGGCTGCATTGTCCAACTGAGGATTTTTCCTGTGTGCTTGGATATCTATTAGATATTTCCTTAGGTATTTTCCTGGGTCCCAACCTAAGTTTCAGAAGGTGTTTTAGTTCTGATATCATTAGGCTAAACTCTTGGCAAAACAAACAATGCTTTTATGTGAATTTGGTGTGTGAGAAGTTCTGATCAGGTAGGTGTGACATCGCTTCTTCTGACTGCAAGTGCTGGCCTGTGTTATCAAGTGCAATGGGATACAGGTGAAGTGTATTCCATGGGCTGCTAGCTGTAAATATTCTCTTCCTAAGACAGACAATGTGTGGGGTATGTGTATGGCGCACTGGGAAATATGTGGGGAGGGTGGACAACATGGAGGAGGGGACCGCAGTCAAGGTCCTCGTCCACCCCAAAGAACTCTTCCTGGAATGTACGTGTCAGTTCTTTTACATTCTTCAATTTGTTTATTCTTTGAATGTTTTGCCAATTGCTGTGTGCATCCCTTGCTTTTTCTAAGTTCTGCTTCTTGTTCCAGTTTACCTTCATATGTCTTTCCTTACTTTATTTTTTTATTATATTTATTTTATTTCTTGCCCTGACCTTTTCTCAATTCTCTATCTCTCAGGTCCTTTAACAGTCTTAAACTAAATGCCTCTTCTTTGGGAAAATCATAATTATTTATCTACATTCTTTTATGCTTATCCGTGACACCTGGTCCACAAAGATTGGCCACATGGTTGAGATCAAATTAATTTTCTGTGAACTAGGTTTGGATGCTGAGTTTCCCTTTGTCTTTGTGCCTTCCTCGTACTCTTCTGTTTCTACAAGGAACTCCTTTCCGAGATTAATACCAATCATAACCAGTTTAAACATAGGTTTATTTACCCAATATGTTTTCTCTAGGGTCCCCAAACATTTCAAGCTATTCAAATGGTCCCCCAGAACTCTAATTAGAATTCTTAACTCATTGACTGCCATTGACATCTATACACGTCAATTGAAAACTTACGTTCACTGCCATTGAGGTCTATAGATGTCAATTATGTTTTTTAATGGGGCGGGCTGGGAGATGACCCGAGGAAGCTTGTCTGTAAATATCAGGCTAACCTACATAGAATATAATGGCAAAACTGACCTGACGGTGGCAGTTGTGCAAATTTGGATGGAAAATATGCGTAGAAGCTAACAAAAAAGTTTGCAATGGCGCCAAGCAGAAAGAAATCGAAGAGAATGAGTGGTTGCCATCTGGATTGAGCAGAACCAGAAGCAGAGCCTCGCCCCCAGATGCTCATGGAGAGCACGATAGAGCTAATAGCTAACGTTTATTATTTTTTTTGCTTTGATCGCTTGATTTGTTCCTTACCACCTTGACACCCAACCACGCTAATCCCCACCATCAGTCCATGCGACATAAATGCCAATTTGTCCCATGGACCATGTGCGTAAATGTATATTTATAAATAAGTTATTGTTTTGATAAAAATAAAATTCTCAGTGTTGTTAGGGTTAGGATTAGGGTTAGGGTTTGGGTTGTTTTTGGTCAAAACAGTTGATTTTGGTGAAACCAACCTCTCTTCTACAGCTGATTGCTAAAGAATAAGTAGAAACTAATTTTTTTGGATGAAAGTAGAGAGTCTACTCTCCCTTTTGGTAGGTTCGAGTTTAGATAGTTTAGATGGTCATAACACACATAACGCTCTTCAAATATGAGTAAAAATGCTCAAAAACAGTGAGGAGTTCCCTGATTTGAAAATGGCTGGCAGTCAATGAGTTAAATGGTTTTGTTTGTAAGTTGTCCTCCTTCTCTTTTTAAGGATCCCAGTGGTGATGGGAACTTGACGATTGACCCTTTAGTCTCCAAATCTAGCATGCATTTTCAAGCACTTGCTGTCCCTCGATCATACTTCGTTGCCAAGTTTGTCATGCCTATAGAGAGACAGAATATTTTTTTCTCATGAGAAAGATTCCAAGTGGCATGAAAGTGCAGGCCATTCAAATGGCACATTGAGCAGAACTTTATCAAAAAACACACACACAAGGAAGCTTGATTCCAGAGTTTGCTAAGAAAGTTACACCTCTTTTATATGCAGTAAATAACTTCACATATGGTCACACATTAGTGCAAGTAACATTTCTGCAGATGACAATTGATACTAGATAAGTAAGGTGTAAATACAATGTTTGTCACATTGTACTGGCTACCTGACACTTCTCTAACAGGTTCATCCAGTGAGAACATATTTTAATATAACACTCTACTATTTCTTATATCAGGAGCAGGACTCATGTAGGCTGGAGGACATTGTTCTCTTTCATTCCCATTCTGATGTGACAGAGCATCCACTTGAAATTTTTTTGAGACTGCTTTCTAAGTCATCAAAAACGAAATGTGGTTTGAAGTATAGGGCCCTTCAGGACTGTTGTGAGTTGGGGCTTTTTACTTCTCTAAGATATTCAACTTGACTGTGATTTATAAAAAAACAATGAAGAGATGTGCAGCCCCTCCAACCAGTGTCTCCATTCCTCAAGAGCTCATTTTGCCAGTAACTCCCTGTGTCCAGCATGATAATTATGTGCAGCAGCAGAGAGTTTGCATTAGGTGTATGAACAAGGGTGAAATTTGAAAGTGAGATGCTGGAATGATGAAAGCTACAGTTCTTGCCTTAAAACAAGTGATTAGACATGAGTTTGGTAGGGAGTCAAGTTAGGCAAGAAAATTAAGATGTTGTTGACATTTACTACCAATAAATAAATTACCAGGTGTTGAGGAAATTCACATTTAAATCATTGCATTCATTTATTTCTTTATTTCCTTTATTCATTTACATGTATTCACACTCAGTATTCAGTCAGTGATTCATTTATCCAGTTCCTGATTGTTGTGTGATTAATTTAAGGTTAAGCAGAAGTCATAAGGTCAGTAGATAGGGACCTATGGTCTCCATACCTTACATGGAAACAACTTTATGAGTAGTATGGTCAAAAGGTCTCTGGTCAGTCAGGAGAAAAACACGTGTTTCTCCTACCACATTCTGGTGTAGAAAGGATATTCTGATGCCAGATTCTAAGGCCTAGACAAAACATATGAGCCTTTGTTTCATGTTTGCATGCCCAGGATTTATAAATTAATGTAGGCCAAATGTGAAACATCTGCAGAAGAAGAGTTCTTCCCTTTTCCTAATATGGACATGGTCCCTCCACTTTTGCAATTGTTTAATAACTTTTCTGATTTTTCTTGAGCAAAGAAGTCCTTTGTCATTTCTGCTGGCTCTTCTCACCTTTGACAAGCAAATTGCGCCAACATCACCAGATCTCTGAAAACTATCAATAAATGACTGAAATTTGGAGGGGCGTTGAAGGAGCCATAAGGCATAGCTAATTATTCATAATGCCCCTAGTGGTTATACATACTGTTTTTCTCACCACAATAAAGATTGTAAGCACTACAAGAACTCTAATTTTCAAAAAGGCCTATAAAAAATGCCTGAACAATATGCAATACCATAGCAATCTGAAACACACCTGCCCAATCTGTATAACATAGCTTGACAAAAATAAAAGAAATAACTAACGTAATCTTGGAATGGTCTGTGAAAATAAATGTCACTTCTCCTTAACATATATAACAGACGTGTTAGATGTCACATAAATGTAGCTTACTTAACACACATGTTTGGTTATATAAAACTGGCAGGATACTGGTTCACTATATTGGATGTATGAACCATGAACTCTAATTGATGCAAAACAGCTCAATAACAGTATTTGGTTGCCTGTGATTCTTTTATTTGGAAAAAACAAAATACACAATGAGAGGTTGTAATATATTCTTCTCAGTTTGGAAACTTCTTCTGTCATACTTAAGTAATGTTTGATCACAATCTTGTTGTCCTCCATGGAATCATCACAAAAATGATTATCAAAAAAGTATGTAAAAAAATACCCCTTTCACATTATTTGGTTATTTATTTAATTGTTTGTCTATTGTGTGTTATAAGCATTACTTGTTCGTTTAAGAAAGTTTCAGAAGGTTCTGTTTTTATCTGTTTATATTCAAAATTGTACAAAATAATGAACTTATTCAGCATTGGCATTTTGTTTCTGAACACAGTCATATTTAATTCTAAAGCATGGCACAATAGCCAAATACATTATGGAGCCACTGTATATAATATTACAAAGCCACATTATCCTCTTTTGTGTCCTGCTTTGTGTG
The DNA here is from genome assembly GCA_037577295.1 of Ladigesia roloffi. Lineage (NCBI taxonomy): Eukaryota > Metazoa > Chordata > Actinopteri > Characiformes > Alestidae > Ladigesia > Ladigesia roloffi. The sequence continues at coordinate 7,630 of JBBKCR010045135.1, forward strand.
TGAATAAGTATGTGAGTAAGAAACAATTTTGGTGTTTTTATCTAGAGTAAGGTATCTTTTTTATGAATAGACTATGTATTAAAAGTATGTATCACACTCAGAGAGCTATAAAATGCTTACCAAGAGGCTTGTATTAAATCAATAGGAAAGTGTCTTCAGTATATAAACAACTTTTATAAACACACAGCACTGCACTAATCCAAACACATCACAACAGACAAAATCAGAGAACAGCAGAAATTGTTGGTGCAATTGTGAGAACGAATTACTTTTAATTTCTGTCATGTCCTCAACTTTTCTTGATGGCCTTAGCTGCACCTTTCTTCTTAGCAGAACCTTGTTTTTTGGGCTGGGATTTACTGGTTTTTGGTTTAGCTTCTTGGCCTTTGGAGGTTTGCATTTTTTCTTCCTCTGTTTTGGGAACAGCTGCTGCAGCAGATTCTTGTTCTGCTTTCACAGGTTCAGATGTGCTGGGCTCTTCGTAAACTGCCTCTACTCTAGTGGCTTCTGCCACTTCCGGTTCGGCATTGGATGACTTTTCTACGTCAGGAAGCATTGCTTGGCTAGATTCTTCAACAGCTGCGACTTTGCTGGGTTCACCTGAACCTGACTCTGTTTTGGCATCTTGTGCTTTATTGACTTCTTCTTGGGTAGACTCTGCTTTGGTGTCTTGTTGAATTATTTCTGTCTCAACTTCTTTGAATCTTACCTCTTTTTGCCGAACAGACTTTGGCTTGTTTGAGTTTTGTACGGGCACGTCTTGCTTGATTTGTTCTGATTCTGGAACTGCTGCTTTGGGTGGTTCCTCCTTTTGTGATTCTGCTTGTTGACTAAAATCGTCATTGCCTGGCTCTGACTGGATTGAATCAGCTATGATTGGCTCAGAAACTGTACCCTCCCCACTGATTACCTCTTGCTTGCCTTCTTCCAAACTGGAAGGTTCCTCTATGGTTGCTATCTTGAGTGCTGGCAGTTTGGTATCCACAGGGACAGTGGAAACAGGTTTAGGTTCCAATAACTGATCTTCACCTTCAGAGTCCTCCACGTCGTCCGAGATAGAGGATACGAGAGAGGCGGCAAACTCCTCCAGACGGGCTTGTTCTTTCCACAGCTTTTCCATCTCAACTGTTAGTGCTGGGTTACTTTTCAGTTCAGGTTCTGGCAGCTGGCCTAACTCTGGAAGCACCTCTTCTGTGCCCTTCACTGGCACCAAGTTTCCAAAGCCCATCGAACGAATCTCTTTGATCTTGTCATAGAGGACTTTCCTTTCATTCTGCAGTGCTCGGCACAATGTCTCAAGCCTGCTGATCTTCAAGGTGAACATTTCAAGCTCTTTGCCTTTCTCAGATCTCTGTAGGAAAGTACATATTTTGTAATGAATGAAATAAATGACCATTTGTTCAATATTGATGTTTAGTTTGTTACAGGTTCGTGAAATCAGGCCTCAGGAATTACAGTTGAGTTGTTGGACAACAATGGCACATTTACCCATCAGGTTTCCCTGATGGCATCAAAGTATTTAGAAAACAATCAAAAATAAAAACACAAAGTCACCTCCTCAATCATTTCATTGAGAGCTTTGTTGCAGCTTTCAAACCGTATCTTCCACACACTTGACTCCTTCTCCAGTTTCTTCATTTTCTTGGTCATCTGTGGAGAGTAAAATGTCATTCTTTATATAAAAGCATAATTACAGGGGTTTACTAACATACATTGCAATTCGATACTGTTAGACTGATTTACATGACGCACCTTGTCCATCTCCTGTTTGAAAGTAACGTACACTTCATTGCTCTTGGCCAAAGTAGCCTGGAACTCATCAAACTTATTGGAGTACAACACAAGCTACAAGAAAAGAACGAGAAACAAACAAACATTTGGAACTATTTTTTAAATGACACATTCCAGATCAGATTACATGTTTTGTTGAGAAAATCCTCTATGGGAAACAAACCATTTTTTAGTGCACAGTTACTATTCTATGTATTTATTTGCATTGGAAACAGGGCATTTTGCATTTTTTTTGGCATATTCTTAAAAATACTTATTGGTTGTGTTAAGACATATATATGAACCAGATATTCATAGTTCAGCACTTGTGGCTTCAGTCGTTCACTTATTTGTTTTCTTAGAATCATACTGGTCCATCTACGTTCCTACTCTCACCTATGGTCAAGAGCTTTGGGTAGTGACCGAAAGAATGAGTTTACACTATAAATGCCTATTATCACAAATTTGTGTTTTTTCAATATACATGGCTGATCTTGGAATGTAATTTCAAGCGATTTTCTGGGGTTTACTCTATACACACAAATGTGAAATGTTTAAATGAATGCTATGATTTAAAAAGTAGCATGAAACACTGATACTAGCGGCCAAAAAAGTGTGCAAAATTTATAAAAATGTAGCAGATGGAGCTTTTTTTTCTGGCCTACATTCAACATTCGTAGACCTCTAAGCATATTTCACACAGACTGCTGATAACATTGTCCTCTAGTGTGTTTCTCTGTGTCACACACAAATGGAATTTATTTTGTTATGAATATACTTTTAGAAGTATGTGCCGGAATTATAGTTTATAAAAACACCAAATCTCCAAAGCAAACCACAAGATCAGTCATGCTATTCTGAGACTTCATTTTTTTAATCTAACAAAATAGCTTATACTTGCTGCATCAATGGACTGGAACTTCTTTTTAGGAGACAGTGGTGTGAAAATCTATTTGCGCCCTTCCGGATTTCTTGTTCTTTTGAATATTTGTCACACAAAATGTTACTGATTATCAAACACATGTAATTATTAGTCAAAGATAACACAAGTAAACACAAAATGCAGATTTTAAATGATGGTTTTTATTATTTAGGGAGAAAAAAATTCCAAACCTAAATGGCCCTGTGTGAAAAAGTAATTGCCCCCTGAACCTAATAACTGGTTGGGCCACCCTTAGCAGCAATAACTGCAATTAAGTGTTGAGGAATTTTGGCCCACTCATCGTTGCAGTATTGTTGTAATTCAGCTTTATTTGAGGGTTTTCTAGCATGAACCGCCTTTTTAAGGTCATCCAGAACATCTTAATAGGATTCAGGTCAGGACTTTGACTAGGCCACTCCAAATTCTTCATTTTGTTTTTCTTCAGCCATTCAGAGGTGGATTTGCTGGTGTGTTTTGGGTCATTGTCTTGCTGCAGCACCCAAGATCACTTCAGCTTGAGTTGACAAACTGATGGCCGGACATTGTCCTTCAGGATGTTTTGGTAGACAGAAGAATTCATGGTTCCATCTATCACAGCAAGTCTTCCAGGTCCTGAAGCAGCAAGACAATCCCAGACCATCACACTACCACCACCATATTTTACTGTTGGTATGATGTTCTTTTTCTGAAATGCTGTGTTCCTTTTA
>JBBKCR010045178.1:0-11027 GCA_037577295.1 Ladigesia roloffi
GTGTGTGAGAGAGTGTAAATGTTTTTTCCAGTAGCTTGATAGGATCAAGACTTGATAATTAGATGATAATTTACATAAATCCATGTGAGAGGAAAACTAACAATTATTGTGGGTGAGTGAGAAGATGACTGTGTCAGAGTGTGTGTGTCAGTGGGATTTTGTGTGTGTATCTCACGTTTCAAGATAAAGTTTATGTTTATTGTCTAAAATGCCGGCATTATTATCAGTTAGGAAAACTACCTATAAATCTATCTGTCAATATGTCAATCTACCTCTTGGGACAATTCAGTAAAAATGGTTCAGGTATATATATATTTGTATGTATTTATTGCTATATTGATCCTTCTCTGTTGAGAGAAGAGACTGATCCTGAAAAAGTAATTGAGAGGCTTGGCTAATTGGACTCATATAATCCTGCCCAGTGGGGACCCTTCCTCCATAAACAAGCCTCAGCCTTCAGTTGCACTGACAGGCTAAAATAAATCATTTTTATGTATTCAATAAATATAATGTCAGTGGAAGTCCCTGATTTACTTGCCTGAACTCTACACTACTACATTCCTGTACAACACACTACACATATACATTTTAAACCATGTAGTCGAACAATAAGAGTGTTCATGCTTTTAAAATACTAAAAAAAATTGAAAAAAGTAAGCAAACATTCTCGCAATTATCCAGATTTCGGCTCGATGCCTAGATTTGTTAAATTTATCACTAGCACCTGATTTAACTGAACAAAACAGGAACTAAATAAATAATTCAGTCCTTTTACAGAAAACTGACATAACAGTTCCATAAAGCAGTAATTGTTATGACACATGCAACAATATTTAACACCCTGAAAACTGGTTTCACACCCTATTTAGGTCTAAACACCCAATATTGTAGCATCTGTCAGGTACTGGTAATGGAAACATGATGTTATATTAATTGAAAATTAATGCAATAGGTTTACAACAAGGTTATGTCAGTGGTGTGCAAAATTTTATGGCAATTCTGTTATTTACAAATATTTGTAACAATTTAAAAAGAAATCTTAAGGTTTGGCATCTAGTAGTGTTCGTGTGTGAGTGTATGTGTGTGTTCGTGTCTGGTTAGGTTAAGCTTTGTGGTCATAATGAACAGGTGAAATTAGGAGGGAGAGGGTGAAAAGTACCTTCATACACTAGTACCCTTTTTAAATCTCATCCAATATACACAAAGCAAGACTATGCCATGCAGGTGTGTGTGTGTGTGTGTGAGTGTGTTTGTGTGTGTGTACATTTAAAGTCCGTGTGTGTCTACCTGTGTACCAGTGCATTCAGCTTAAGGACAAATTCAGACTAGGTAGTACACATTCAGACTGAGACAACGTTTCACTTGGTAGGTTATGCTTTAAGCAGTCCTGCCTTTCTATCAGGACTGTGTAATTGGACCAGTAACTCAGTCCCTGGAATGTGCAGTTTGGCACTGAGGATGACTAAGAGTCTAAGACTGTTTCATTGTCAATCTGTTTCCTCTAATTAGGACAACCTGACCTTCGCCCCTTTTCCCATCACAGTGCCGGAGGACAGTTGGAGGTGTGGGTAGAAAAAACCACACTTGCACACCTCAGTCAACAAAAACGTCTCAGTGTTCACTGAGCAGTCTGAAATCTAACTAAGCTTACAAAAAAACCTAGTTTACACTGGAAAGAAACACTGTTTAAATCTTTAAAACTAAAGAATTAAAGTATACACTTCTGTAATTTTTTATTTTGCCATCTCAAAAATAATAGGTAATGCTTTCATATCAGTTTTCAAAACTTCTAGGTATTAACAGGAGACGTATGAAGTACGAAATCGAAATAACAGGTTGTGCTGTTACATTTTTAAGATAAAAGATGCTATTTTATTGGGTTCCAAGGTTTTTATTGGCTTAAACTTCAGATATTACATCACGATTTAGTGTGTATGTGTTTGTTTGGACAACTTTATTACTTGTCCAGGTATGAGATATTTAACAATGTATTTTATTACTTTAAAATTGTTCGAGAGTCCTGGCCTTCACATCACATCTACAGTCTGATAAACATCTTAGGCATGTCAGTGCCAATTTGTTACTCAAACAAATTAGACGGACGTTTGTACCTCACACTTACGTGAATACAAAACTTGTTAAAGACTACAAATCCACTTAAAAAATTAGTGATTGTCAATTTGATATTTGACATTATTAAAACTTTATACTCATGTTTCTCTATCCATTCCTATAGGGCCTACTTTGTGTGTGTGTAGTTTTCTGTATAACTCAGAACTAAAATTCTCTGCTGAGTTCAGAGAAGATTTAAAGCTCTGACCATGTGGGGATTGAGTAGCTGTTATCTTCATGGTGGTCTTAAAACCAGTAAAACAAGAAAAAACTGCCTCTTTAAGAAACAGTATGCTCATGATCGAACATTTCAGCTGTCATTATGTAGCTACCTGGGTGTGAGCAGCTGGTGAAATGGCATGCTGGGTAATCGGGAAAACTGCACGCCTGTTCATGTTTACCCTCTTAGTAAAGGTCCTGCTTATCTCACCTAAAGGAACTCAAACAATAGCCTTTCTGATTGATGTCCTGGTCACTTTCAATACGAATGCAGTCAGTTGGGGTTCCTGAGTGTAAATGAGGTTTTGTCCCTTCACCATGTCAAAGACATCTAGACCAAGGAAGGGGGGCTTATCCTTAACTCACCGAATTTTACATCTTTCTCAGTAATCACAGAATCATCTGCAGCATCATTCTAGAAACCTGTGAAGTAGACGCATCATAATGCATTCAGCTGCAATAAAACTGGCTCCCTTTGTATTTCATTTTTTAGTGACAGCACTACCGGCAACAGCTGTCTGGGTGATTTGGATTGGGAATATGAGCAATCTAAAAGAGAATTTCTCGAAAAGAGAATTAGCAACAACCTTCCATCGCTGTAACTTAACAAGCAATCTGCAAAACCATCTAGTTCAATGTTCCTCAAACTTATTTGTCCTGGGGACCAGTCATATCACGCTTTGTGGCTGCAGGGCCCTGCATAAACAACCCACATTTTAAAATCAATATTTGAATATGATGTTTGTGCCTGCTTTCTCGCCACTAACTGGCCAACACGAGGAAGACATGCTGACAGAGCCACTCGGAGCGAGTGTTCTGAGTTTTTCTGTTTCTGTACTTTTTCATGGCTGCCAGTTAGAGCTTAGATCAGGGCCAAAGAATGAACCCGACCCGAGCCTGTAATTATCGGCCCAAGCCGATTATTTTTTAACCGACAATTTTTTAATATGTGCCCGATTTTATACTTGATCACAGCTTGGGTTCAGGCAGAGAATCTAAGCTCTACAGCCAGATCAGAAAAAGTGGTCTCGTACAGATACAGGGAGAGGAGGGGCACTATTTGGAGGAAGCCTCCAAGAGAAAGAATCCAAACTCGCGTGCTTTGAACACCATGATTTATCGATAGCTCTCATAACACGTGTGTGTTCCTGAAAAGTTTGGAGTGAATGAGACAAAGAGCGGAATGCTGAACATTCAAGAATGCTGAAACAAGGGGCGGACCGTGAAGTCGAGGGGGCGGGCAGTGAAGTCGAAGGGGGCGGGGTGCACAGTGACTACAGCGCTGAGATCAGGGCTGGATCTGACTGAATTTTGATTGGTGCAGGAAAGAGGCTCACAGACCGGCAGCGGTCCGCGGCCCATAGTTTGACAAATGCTAATCTAGTTCATATGAAGCTGCTGTTTCAATTTAAATGTTCATTTATTATTTATGTGTATACATACAATTTAAATATTTCTCCTGATGGAAAAAGCCTGACTCATTTTGAGGAAACCTTGGACAAACACCATCCCCCACCAACCAATCCAAAATAGCATTCTGGAGGAACATCATATCTGGGACCTAAAATCTATTGCACCTCTGGACTGAAATGAATTTCTGTCTCCAGTAGTAAAAAAAATAAATAAATAAGAAAAAGGTGTATATTGTCTGGCTGTTAGTCTCACTTCCCCCTTCTGCTTACCACAAGCAGCAAAAATGAACTATTACTAAGAGGTGCTACATTAGTAACTGCCATCAAAACAAGTGTGTAGAGGCTTCCTAAAAATATGAGCCCACTAAAAAAGTGCAACCAAAGACTAAAGACCGGAACTCTGGCACACAAATAATATAAGATAAGTATTCCCACAAGTGGGAAATTTCTTAGGTACAGCAGAAATTGGACCATGTAAAACTAAGAGCTGCAAAAAAATAAGTGTAACTGTAGAAAAGGATAACATAAAGATAATAATAAATAAATAAGAAAAATAAAATAACAATAAAAGATAAGAAGTAAACTAAGTTTAAAGATATAGACATTGTATATACATATATGAATGTAGAAGTAGCAGACAGGATTGATATATTAATATTGCACATTTGAACAGATTGCACAGCGTTGAGTGGGAGATAATAAAGATAATATTACAGTTACGAAAAATAAAATAAGATAAAATAAATATGAAAATAAAAATAAGGTATAACAAAAAGAGGTACAGAGATATAGAAATTTTCTACATATATATGAGTGTAAAAGTGAGCAGACCAGATTGCACATATTATATTGCACATTTGCACAGATTGCACATTATGTATGAGATAGCATCGTACATATTGTAAACAGAACCATGTTGTAAACAGAACAATATTGTAAGCAGAAAAAACATTGCTCTCTAAGTTTCACCTAATAGTGTTGTGAAAAAATATTACCCTCTGTGTGAGACTGACAGCATGTGTATAATTATCAGGCAAAGTCTTTGTTAAAAAGTCTGACAGCAGTTATAAAAGGTCTTCAGGAATGGGTCCTTCTCTCCAAAATACCAAAGTCTCCGCAGCAGGTACAGCTTTCTCTGCCCTTTTTATAGAGAGTGTATGAGTTATGTGTCCAGTCTTGTTTATTGTTCAGGTTGACACCAAGGTACCTATAGCTCTCCACAGCCTCAATGTCCATGCCCTGAAAGTTCAGTGGTTGTAGTGGAGGATGTTTGTGCCTGCGGAAGTCTACCACCAGCTCCTTGGTTATGGGCACCAGTCCAAAAAGTCCCTGGCCAGTCCTCTGTACTCCCTGTCATCCCCATTAGTGGTGAGGCCCACTATTGCAGAGTCATCAGAAAACTTTTGCAGGAAGCAGTGAGTGGAGTTGTGTGTGAAGTCTGCAGTGTAGATAGTGAAGAGAAACGGTGCCAGAACCGTTTCCTGTGGAGCCACAGTACTGCAGACGAACCTGTCCGACACAAAGCACTGGGTTCTGACGTACTGTGGTCGGTCTGTGAGGTAGTCCAGAATCCTCTGTACTCCAGCTTGTCCCTCAGTATGGTGGGAAGAATGGTGTTGAAAGCACTAGAGTAATTAAAAAACATGATTCTCACAGAGCTCCCTGCAGTCTGCAGGTGAGAGAGGGAACGGTGCACAAGATGAATGATGGCATCATCAGCTCCAGTGCCAGGCTGGTATGCAAACTGAAGTGGGACCAGTGATGAACTCACCATATCCCGCAGCTGAGACAGGACGAGCCACTCCAGGGTCTTCTTCAGGTGGGATGTCAGAGCCACTGGCCTGTAGCTGTTTAGGTCCTTGTGCCGTGCGGTCTTGGGCACTGGAACCACACCTGAGGTTTTCCAGAGCTGTGGAACTCTCCCCAGCCTCAGACTCAAGTTGAAAATGAGCTCCATCTGGCCCCACTGCTTTCCTGGCCTTAATCCTCCTCAGCTCCCTCCTTATCTGGATGGTTGAGAGAGACAGACTGGAGCTGTATGCTGGATGTGATCTGGGTGTTGGGGTTGTGTTTGGGGCAAGGAGCAGAGACCAGGGTCTGTGGAGTCAGTGTAAAGTGTCTGGGGTAGAACAGCAGTAGTGGGGGTGGTGGTGTCTGCAGTCGCTGTCAAGGACTGAACCCTGGGTGAATCAAACCTATTGAAGAAGTGATTCAGTTCAATGGACCATCTCACACCCCCCACCGGCAGAGAGCTCTGTTCTTTGGGGCCTGAGAAGGTTCTGAGGCCCGTCTATACTTTGCTGACATTTCTCAGCTGAAACTGGTTTTCCCTCTTCTGCTTGTAGCTGTCTTTTCCAACCGTGATCATTTTGTTAAGCTCTCTCTGCACCCTCTTCAGCTCTTCTTTGTCTCCCGATTTGAAGGCCCTCCTCTTCTGCCTGAGAACAGCTTTTATTTCTGGCGTAATCCATGGTTTAATGTTGTAGAAGCACCGCACAGTTCTGGTTGGCACAGTGTTCTCTACACAGAAATACTTGTAGTCCGTTACACAGGTGACAAGGCTGTCTAAGTCCTCCCCATAGTCATCACAGCGAAGCCCCCACTCAGCAGACAGAAAACAGTCTTTGAGAGCCTCCTCACTTTCCACCGACCATCTTTGTACTGTGTGAGTCACTGGTGGTTCCCTATGCACAACGGGCACATACTCAGGAGTAAGATGCACCAGGTTGTGATCTGATCTCCCCAGGGAAGGGAGAGGTGATGAACTGTATGCCTCTTTTGTGTTGGCATACAATAAGTTCAATGATTTATTGTCTTTGGTGTCACATATTGGGTGAATGTGGGCAGTGTAGAGTCCAGGGAGACGTGATTAAGGTCACCACATATTAAGAAAAGAGCTCTCGGGGATTGTGTTTTTATGTCTGCTTACGACAGAATGAAGAGAGTCACAGGCTGCCTTCGTGTTGGCAAAGGGGTTGACATACACCATTATCGCGATAACATGCGAGAATTCTCTCGGAGCATAATGCGGTCGCACGCTAACGGCTAACAGCTCGATGCTCAGCTGCAGAGTTGCTCTTTCACCGTGATGATCACAGGATTACACCATCTGTCACTCACAAACACTGCCAATTCCCCTCCTCTTACCGTTCTCCCTTGTCATGTCTGCACACAGCAGCCGGAATCCAGGCAATCCGGGAGTTAGCAGTGTTAGCCAGGACTCCGTTAGCATCATGAGGCTACACTGCCTGTACTCCCTCTGTTACCGGCTTAGCGCCATTAGCTCGTCCATCTTATTGGAAAGAGGTCTTACATTTTCCATGATTACATAAGGGATAGATGGCCTATAAGGCCTTTTCCTCGGTCTCTGACATTCCCTCCCAGCACGACATTCCCGTCTTTCTCTCCTCAGCTCACCAGGGATTTTGTGTCTGTCTGCCGGCTGCACCACTGCGGAACGTAAAGCTAACAGCTGATCATGACTGTAAACAAAGCAGGCACACTCCGGATCTCCAAACATGGGTGAAAAATGTGGGAAAAACAGAACTAAAAAAAAAAAACAGAACTAGCACGAAACACTAGTGCATGGTACCAGGGTTGAAGAGTTTAGTAGTAAGTTACAAGAAAAAAAAAGTGTAAAATAAGAAAAAGCTCATTAATGAGCGAAGCTTCCGTACCTGACTGCCACACAATTATCGCGCCCATTTGTAAACTCAACACGTGAGCTCTTATCGATTTAGCCTTTCTAAAAACACCCCCCGTCTGGAGGTGGCCAGCTAAAGGTGGGTAAAAAAAGCCCAGGAGAATGGACAGCTTGAACAAAAGTATAGACTTGGATGTGCAGACAGAGATGACACAGTAGCTGTAGTAAATAAAAAAATCAAAAATGAGAGTTAACCATTAGCATTTGGCTAATTTAATAGTATATATGTGCTTTTTTCTCACATTCACCAGATGTTGCCCAAACTAGACAATTTCTCAAATGTTTAAATCTGCATGGGTAAATGCAGACGTGACCACGTGAAAACAATGCAGTGGCATGGGTGGCACTTGGAGGGTTAATACCCTCTGTATTTTCTGCCTCCCAACCATGCAGGGCTATGAGCCAGCAGGTCTGCCGGTTCTATCACATTACCCTGAACCACATGCTTACACTGCAAAAATAGCTGTGAACAAAGAAGGTGAGAGGATTTACGGGGAAGTCAGCAGAGCTGATGGACACTCTCTTGCTGAAGGGCTGGTACTGGGATGTATGTATTGAAGAACTCTCTGATCTGGGTGTGGTCCTGTGCATCAGAGCAACCCCACAAACACACATGCGCTGTCATACCCTGATGCATCCACCCACTACACTACAGCAGCTGGAGACAGCAACTAGCAATCAAAGGGTTTGAGAAGAAAGTCTGCAGACATGAACACACTAGACTGGATATATCTGGGATGGTCTGAATAGGGTTTTTCGATTATTCATTCCAAAAGTCAACCTTAATTAGCATAAATTATGTTTTATAATGTAAATTACTGCAGCTTAGCAGCAACAGTTATTTGTAATCAGTTGATATCATGCTGCTTGTGCGCCATATATTGCTACTGAAGCTGCAGTTATAGCCTCTAGTACAGCTTTTATGAACTGCTTTACAGTTGTAGATGCTAGTCATTTTCATTGTATTACTAATCATTAGAGTTTTAATTTAGATTTGTTTTAGATGTATTTATTTATTTTGTCAGGCAAATGGCTAGTTCACCATTTTTTTTAAATGGAAAGCCTGGAAACAGTCGTAAAACAGACAGATCAAACAATTTCCTCTGGGATAAATAAAGTTTTCTGCTTCTGATTCTGATTCAAGGCTCTGGGCTCTAGAATTTAGTGTCACCCTCTCCAGAGACATAGAGTATTAAGAAAAGTATGGTTGCACTCTCACATTTGAAATGATTCATCAAGCTTGTTTAGTCTTCCCCATAGTGCTCCCACATGTGCGACTATTTCAGTATCTAGTGGCTAGAAAAAGATATATAAATATTTACTCAAAATTACTCACATATTCAAGTCACACATTAATATTTCTAGTATTCTAAATAATTTCTCCACAAACACCTTCAGCACACTGCTCCACTCTGAAGAACAACCAACCCTTGAGTAGTACAAAACTGTGGAAAATTTCCTGGAGCTGCAGAGTTCTCAAAAAAAATTCTGAACTCACATATAAACAAAAGTATATTATGTTAAATCTGACAAATCATTTAATAAACATTAAGAGTCTGTAACAACTGCAAGCAGTTTGAAAGAAGAAAAGAGGAACTTAATGAGAAGAATACTTTCATAAAACAAACATGTAGGAATGCAATTTGTATTTTCAATGTGTTTAATATTTATGTTGAATATTTAGATTGGTAATTACCTCTGAACTCTTTAGCATAATTGGGGTTGCAGACTGAAACAGTCCTGTTTTGGCAGACCAGACTACAGATAATGATGACTTGGTCATCAGAAACCACCTTGAAAACCTAACTCAGCACAACTGCTGCCAAAATCTAATCCAACACATAATAATACATAAGTATTAGTAACTTGGTGTTAACTTGGTGGTAAATAATGTTTGCCTATAATTATATTTTACTTCTGTATTCCAGTTCCAAAAGCTAGTCCAATATAAAATACTGAAAAACTTTACAGTATGAATGGAGACTGTATATGGCTGGTGCTGCATTAGCCTATTTAGAAACCTATTTTTAACTGTTTAATAATTATGCAAACAAGTCAAACAAGTCACGTCATTTCAGGTAGGTTTCTTGCCATTTCACCCATATACACAGTAAACAATAGACAGTGAAATGTATGTTTCCTTAAGGACCAAAGGGCAGCACATATCTCAAGAATCAAGATTCAGTATTCTTTATTTGTCACATGTATTGTTATACAAGTACAAAATGCAATGAAATTTTATACATTTATTATAAATTTGCATGTGATAAACACAGAATCTTGAATATTAATAACAACACAAGATTACCCAACAAGAAGCAAAAGACAGCACACAGGAGAGGATGACACAGAATGCAACACAAAAGACAACATGAGACTACATGTGGAATAAATGCACGACTACATAGAATGCAACCTAAAAGACTCCACAGGTGTGGACAGGACAGGACCACAGGTCTAGACAGAGTGCAATCATGGTTTGAGGGCCCTTAACAGATGTTTTGTAGATAATTAAATTGTACTTAACTAAAAATCTATTAAATTAGTCTAACCCTTGACTAAACCTACCCAACCCCAAACCCTGACACTAAATTTAACCCGAACCCTACTGCCAAACCTTAAACCCAACCCATCCACCCTAACACGATGTTCCTGGTTTTTTATATGATTATTTAAGATATTTTCTAAGTTAACATCTGAAAGCATGGTGTTCTTAAACATGACTAACAAAGTGTCCCAAAGCTTAACCGGCCTTTGTTTTCCTAATAAGAGAATGCTGTGCCCCGCCCCCCGACCCCGAGTGCGGGATAAAGGGGTAAAAAATGGATGGATGGAGAATGCTATGCCTCTGTTCTAACCTCAGGGTTGCATGGAATTCTAACTAGGCATCGTTAACACTCCTTTCAAAGTTCATGCTGGTTGAATTTGATTCCTGTTTGCTGCTGACCTTTCTGAGTCTAACCAATGATTTTGTGTGTGACATACTGTGTGACACTGTTTCAAAGTGGGACCACAACCTCGTTAAAAATGGCATGGCAGAGTCGGTTCTACCCAATTTGAAGTTTGGGCTTAAATTTCACCAGTGTACTCAGAAAACGGCTCCATTCCTGATTTTACTTTCTGGACATTATTCATTTCGATGTTTGGAGGGTGGAGTATACCCACTCTGGCCCATGAGGTCTTGGGTTTGAATACTACCTTCAGCACCACCACTGTGTCCCTGAGCAAGACCCTCAACCCCAAGACTGTCCCCTGTAGTTAGGAATAAAAGACGCTTTGGATAAAGGCCTCTTCTAAAAGACATAAATGTAAATATTTTGCTCTTAATCTGCAGAGAAGGCCCATAGAACAATCTGTGCTTACATATCTAGAACGTTTTTCATGTGTAGGACTGAGAAGCATGTCAAGCCTGTGAGTACGGAACTGACAATCCAACACAAGTCATGTGGAGGCAATTTAAGGGAGGAAGAATTGACTCTCAAGCTCCCCTAGCTGAGCTCAGAATAGCAGAACACAAACACACACTCTCTCACACACACACACACACACACACACACACACACACACACACACACACACAC
>JBBKCR010045189.1:5000-11027 GCA_037577295.1 Ladigesia roloffi
ATTAGTTACGGAGACAGTCTTACAGTCATTATTTACAGGAACTGTCCCTATGGAGACAATGATGGTTGCGTGTTTTGCTGTTGGACACAATGGGAAAAGCGAAGGGGGGTGGTTTCACAGACAAATACTTTACGAACCAGGTTGGCACCACCCTTCCATCATAAATGGATTTTAATGCTTCTGTAATGCTTTTTTTTATGCAATGTGTTTCTGTGATGGAGCTTCTAGGGACAGTTATCAGGTTCCATTCACCACTGTGTAATTTTCTCTGGAACAGAGAATTCACACTTTTTTAAATTCCTGTCTTTGGCCCTATTTTAGTCATTGTTTTGAAATAAGTTTAATTTGATCATAAAACTCTCTTTAGGATGACAGGCTACTAGTGTGTAACTGTTAATTTGCGTCTGTCCACCAGATGTCGCTGCCACCAAAATCAACTCTGCCCAGTAAAGGCCTTCAGAACACAGAAAAATGAGGCTTCCATTAAAATAAAATATATTCCTGTGCACTTCCACTGTACACAAAGGCAGCAGTCAGTGTGCAGCAGCTGCATGGCATTTAATGCACAACATGAAAATGGAAAATGTGGTCGCGAGCGCCTTCAGTTTGAGTTTTTTCATCCAAATGACACCTATTTATAATTTAAGACATTAAATTAATTATCCTGTTGCATGCTTTTATGAAACCTAGCACAGGATTTATCTAGTTAGGAGGTGGCTGTGAATTATGAGGGATGCAGCTACAACATGTGCATGTGAAAACGTAACATCCCTTTTAATAAAGGAGCAAGAAAATAATCATTGATATTGATATGCTTTCCACAGTCTCTTGTCATCTTAGTACAAACAAATCCTACATGGACAAAATATTGACCATTTTATCAACAGAGACTTTAGTGACATCACATTCAAATCCATAGGCTTTAATAAGGAATCACTCTCCCCTTCGCAGCTGTAACAGCTTCTGGTCTTCATGGAAGGCTTTCCATAAGATTTTGGAGTTTCTGTAGGAATTTGTGTTGATTCATTCTGTAGAGCATTATTGAGGTCAGACCCTGATGTTGGACGAGAAGTTCTGGATCACAATCTCCGTTCTAGTTCATCCAAAAGGTGCTGGATTGGGTTGAGGGTCAGGACTCTGTGCAGCCAGTCAAGTTCTTTCACACTGAGCTCCTCCAGCCAGGCCTTTATGGACCACAAACTGGGTCCACGAAGGTGGAAACATGGCGTTAACCAGAATGCCGTTGTGTACGGAAGGACTGAGCCCTTCACTGGAAGTAAGGCGCCTAATGCAAACCAATACTTTTGT
Organism: Ladigesia roloffi; assembly: GCA_037577295.1. Taxonomy (NCBI): domain Eukaryota; kingdom Metazoa; phylum Chordata; class Actinopteri; order Characiformes; family Alestidae; genus Ladigesia; species Ladigesia roloffi. Next base: position 6,309 of record JBBKCR010045189.1, read on the forward strand.
CCGTACAGTGTATGCAATGAACCGTTTCAGTTCAGCTTTTTTAGGAACACCTGGTCTACCTTGTATTTCTGCTCAAACGACCACAGCAGAGGAAAACCCACTCTTTGCTTCAACTGGCTGGCCATTTTACTGGAAACACCCAGTGTGTAATTCCACAGACAGTACAGCAATATTACTAGTATTCCCTTTCTAAAAAAAGGGACCTAGGGGGTGTGAATTTTTTTGAGCACAGTAATCTCATATTTCTGGAGCACATGGGTGAACAGGGGAGACTCTGTGTGACACACAGCTGTGCCCTCAGCCTTAGTGTGACAGCTTAGTTACATCATTAGGCCAGTTGAGTAAATGGCCTGTTGCTGTAAATGTAGCCTACGGCGGTCATCTGAAATGAAGCGGTGGGGATGGGTAATGGGCTGTGCTGTGGTGGTAAATAGTCCCAGGGCAGAGCTCTCTGGGACACACTGGGACACAGAAGATGAGTGAAGGATGTGCCAGGCCATACTGGCTCGTGAAGATGGCACAGATCCACAAACCAATTTGGGTACTGGGCCAACATAACAGCAGAGAATCTGTGTACTGGAGGAAAATAATTAATCCAGACGTATCCAGCTGTAAAGTAGGTCAGTAATATGATGAGAACCTCATGCATGTATACAGAGGATGTGTAGCCAAACGATAAAAGAAAAACGAATAGAGAGTGTTACAATACATGTCCAAGTAAACTTTACTGTCATCCCAGCTATTGAATACAGACAGCACCGACCCAGATTTTACAGGGTACAAAAAGACACATAGTATACAAATATATATATAAAATACATATAAACATTAAACTAGAAGCAAAAATGTGCATTTTTAGTACTAAGGTTTTTCCACATCAAATTGTGCATATGCTGCATCAGCAACATACAGAATACTGGGATATAGTTGTGTGATTTTACTTGCAAGTGATCAGCATACAACACAACGATGAACAATACAGAAACTGTATTGCCGGGGTTTGATCAGGATTTAATGCTAGGATAGATTCTTCCTGATGGGAGTCCTGCACGATCAAAGTCAAAGTAAAATTTGTCATCAGCATTTACAGTATACAGAGAGATGAAGAGGTCAGGCTCGGTTCCACAGTGCACATGCAGTGCAACAGACATCGTGTGACAGAGCATTGCAAATTATTACAAGTTATAGTAAATTAAGTTCGATTTGACCAAACATGTCCTGGGTGTGTGGACAGTGATATATAGGTGAATATATAAGTCATATGTATTATATTTATATAGAAGTAAAATATGCAGTGATTGAAAAATGTGTTGACAATTGTCCAAACAGGACAAACAGTATAATATTGCTGCACGTTTTCAACAGTGACGCTAAGGTTGGTTAACTAGGTATGCTAACGGTAAGGCTAACGGAGGATAACAAAGAAATATATCTCAAATATGTAATTTGGGCAAAAAACATCATAAACTTACAAATACAAACAATAATGTAATATATGTAATGCCTGTGCACTTAACTCATCTGTAATAACAGAACAGAATGGATTTTATGTGCAATGACTACACGTACTGACTCCACACAGCTAACCACTGAGCTGCTTCTGAGGCTTAAGTCAGTCTTTCTCAAGCACCACTACTGCCATCGTCTGGCATAAATTGGTATAAAACCAGACATTAATTTAATAATTCAAGTAAATGTGAGGGATTGCCACACAGCCCAAAACAATCAAAACACAATAAAAAAATTGTTGGTGGGTGCCTTTTTTAGCCAACTATTCCTTAATGTACATAAACAGTATAAATAAAATAAACTGTATTATTATAAACTGTGTAAACAGTATAAACAATATAAATAAACAGAATAATATTATAAACAGCACAAACAGAACACACAGTATAAACATTGAAAATAGCATAAACATTAGAAACAGTATAAACAGTAGTTTAATCTGAACTGTACAGTACAGTGGCCAAACGTACTAATCAGTAATTGAAATGAAATTCAAAATGTGTGAATGTTTACAAACAAACCTCTCGGATTTCACACACATTTGCCCTGTACATGGTAGGTCTTGATTTTTGTGGAAAATGTTTAACAGAGTATAATAAAAACCATATGTTTGAGTGGCAGGAGCTTTATACTTTGAGAGGTAATTTGCTAAAGATATTTCATTTTGATGCGTAGCAGTTTTTAAATATAAACTCTGGTGTCAATTTTCATTTATTATGGCTAATTATAATGTATTAAATAAAATACAAGTTTAAAACAAATCGCTTAAGGCTACAAATGTTCACATTCATGTCACGCTTCAGGTTGAGTCCTTTAGTAGCGCTCCAGGGTTAGTCCATATTTTATTGTTTTGTGTGTTTAGTGCAGAAATGCTTGTCTATAAAAAGCATCCACATGAATAATTGGAATTTGAATTAATAGCTGTTAACAGAGTCTCTTTAAATAAAGGGACCAGATTTCTGTAGTGAAATTTCCAATGTATCATTAAATATATCCAACGTTTTATATGTACGTTAAAAAGGGGGACACTTCCAGATTCATGTAGTTTGACTTTAGTGACTGTAATTAATTACTGATATACTTTCCACCTTATCATTGCTATCTGTGCTTCACTCTCTTTACACCCCAAGTTTTTTCTTCTCACTGCCAATCTATTCTTTAGAAATCAATATTACACTAGTAGATTAATTATTGGGCTAATGCATTCACATCCATAAATCTGATGTTGATCTGGAGCTGGTCCCCCTTTGCTGCTATAACAGCTTCCACTGTCCTTGGAAGGCTTTCCACCAGATTCAGGAGTAAATTTGTATCCATTCATTCTGTAGCATTTATGAGGTCAGACACTGATGTTGGACGAGAAGGTCTGGATATCAATCTCCGTTCCAGTTCATCCCAAATTCGTTACTTTTTTTCAGCATTGATCAAGCAGCATCACTTCTTTTCCTCTCAGAGCATCAACTACGTATTAAACCTCCACTGCTCAAAAGAAGAGTAAGACCTGCATTAAGACTCTCCTCAGTTTTGGCCCCCTAGTGGTGGAACGAACATCGGCATGACTGCTGTCTACACTGACATCTGGCTGAACTTTTTTCACTGGACTAAAGTACACTGGGCCGTACCAAGTGGTGGAAGGTGTTGGGGGGGGGAGTAATCCTCATTACATTTCATTAATAAATTGGATACAAAAATACAATAAAGATCAAATGAATAACTTTGTGAATATTTTTACTCTAATGGATGGTTAAATATTAGAGGGTTTCCATGGGCCGCCCCGGAATGCTGGGCCCCATGAATCGTCCACGTTTACCCCCCCTTAGCTACGCCCCTGCTAAGAGGTAATATGAGTGAAAACAGATTCTTCAGACATGAGGAGCAGGTTGCTGATTATTAGTTCTGAGTTAAAACCAATGACGCTAAAAACCAAGACCAGTTTTCGCTTCTACACTAGACACACCACAATACAGTAACGTGCATGTAACGGGGGAAACAGTATTTGGTTTGCTTACTTGTTACTGAAAATAGTTTCGCCGTTAGAAACGCTGTTTATTTATAGCGCCGTTATTCCCATCACTGCTTATATCCCAGCATCTTTGTCAGGGTTCAGAGAACACATGGAGTTGAGAGTATCCCTCAGTATACACACACACACATACACACACACACACATACACACACACATGCACACATATCAAACAAACAAGGAAAAATCCCAGCGCTCCATCATGTCCACAATAAGAGCTGGCAAGAGTGACTGAGTGAGAACGTAGTCGAGCCTCCTAATCACTCACAGTTTGTTCACAACTCAAGACATCGTTTTTTTCCCAAATTCTCAATTCACTGCACAAGGAATCCTCCCCCCCCACTTGTAAACAACCAGATGAGACATGCAAGTAAATCGGTTGAAGTCAATCAGACCAGTTATTGCTATAAGGCAGCGTTTCTCAAACAACGGGCCGCGGTCCGGTGCCGGTCCGTGAGAACTTCCCCTTCGGTCTGCGGAGCCTGGGTTCTCCACCAATTAAAATTCGGTCAGATCCAGCTCTGATCTCAGCAATGCGGTCACTGAGTGTTCAAAGAAGCGAGTCTGGATTCTTTCTCTCAGAGACATCCCCAAACAGAGCCCTTCCTCTCCATGTATCTGTGCTAGACGCTTTTCTGAGTCTCACACAAGTACAGCGCCAACCTGAACCGGCCCGATCTCAACTCTAACGGGCAGCCACGAAAACAAGGGACAGAAACCGAACACTCGGAACACCCGCTCATGCTCGTTTCGACCAGGTGGTGTCGAGAAAGCAGGCACACCAATCACATTTTAATGTTGATTACATTTTTTGGTTGCCAAATAATCCCAGAGGGTGACTAGACCTGTAATTTAATTTAGCGATATAACGATAATAATAATAATAATAATAACTCCAGCCGAATTACTACATATCTGTATGTTTGCTTGGAAATAATCTCAAATTTAGCCAAAGCACTCCTGTTAAATCATGTTTAATGTTGTTCTTACACAGGCATAAGCCATAATAAAACAAATTCTAATAGTAAAAATAACAGTAGTTTTAGTGGTGTAATAATAATACAAATAATGATAAAAACAACAATAATAATAGTAGTACTATCTGTCTGTAGAAATCTATCTATCTATCTATCTATCTATCTATCTATCTATCTATCTATCTATCTATCTATCTATCTATCTATCTA
>JBBKCR010045200.1:0-11026 GCA_037577295.1 Ladigesia roloffi
ATCATTTTAAGTGGGAGAACTTGCACAATCGGTGGCTGACTAAATACTTTTTTTCCCCACTGTATATATATATATATTTGTAAAAAGAGGGGAGAGCAGATCATTTGTAAAAAGAGGGTAGAGCTGATCAGCTCGCCATATATATATATAATAACTTAATACTAACACTAATAATAATACTAATACATTTTTTTGAGTTGGAGCCTCATCTGCCACGCCGCCCCCCTCCTAACATCTACAACCAGCATCCCTAAAACATAAACAACAATAATGAGGACAAACATAAACAACCAGCATGAGTACTAATTTTGTATCATTAATTCAGGCACATTTCCATTTAAAAATTTACTATAAATGTTTTGGTACTGTGGAGAGAAACACAAAACAAGGCGTCTTTGGATGGTAAAACACCACTGTATTCAGAGGTGGGAAGTGTGAAAGTAGCCAATCTGATAGCGTTATTTATTTCTCCTGGCTGCTGATTGGCTGCTGCCCTGTGACGCTGCAGTCCAGAATTTCCCCCATGGAGCGCCTCGAGTGTTCGCCTGTTTTTAGTTCTGTTCTTCTTTAAGCCTGTATATTTATTACTGTAAATTAAATAAATGTATTACTGTATTTACCTGCTTATACCAAAGAAATACAGGGAGAAGATCAGTACTTACATTCTAGCACAGCGTTAGACAGCAGTTCAGTGTAAACTTTACAGTACGGATATGGGCTTACCTTTATATTTTCTTTAAGGGTAATTATTTAAAATCAAATTAAAGTGTTTTGGGGGCATATTTAGGGTATATACTATATAAATAAGCATTTTTTACCACTTCATAAAACCGCATTTTTTCACTATACGCAGGTTCTTTTGGGATGTGGTGAATTCATGAGAACAGCAATAGATACTGACTTTGTAAATGTGATTTTATACAGTCAAGTATGTTTATTTAATAAATAAGAGTCTGACATTTAAATGAACTTCTTTATTGTAGACTAATCACAGGACTGCAGCAATTACACTTCATCTACAATTCTAAATGTCATTACAGTTTTTTGGTGTGCTTGAAGAGACAGGTCACAATTTTATGCCATAAATATTTAGACTTACTATATTTGGATGAGAAAGGCGAAGCAGCACTCCAATTTCTGTTCGTACAATCTTCTTGTCAACCTTGGAGGAATCCATGAGTGAAGTAAAAACTTTAGTTACAGCAACAATATAACAACCTGATGGACACTGAGCAAGTGGGCCAAGCAATTCAGTACAGCAAAAATTATTTCTTCGTTTATGAAAGAGGTAAGTAAAACACATTTTACATCCAGTTGAAGAACTATGAATATAATCAGGGCCCTAAATATTATAAACAGCCACTAGAGGTTCCCAAGTAGGTTATTTTTAAAAATGTATTTAATGTGTTTTTGTAGAAGAAGCACAGTGAGTGGCATCTATTTTCATTCATGCGTACAGAAGGAGTTGAATGGGAGTGAGATGCTCCAAAATATTCAGAAACTATTCTGAATATAACGTATCTGTTTATTAATGCTAGACTAAGACTTTGTTAAGTGTGTATGTTGTTTTCTTGTTAAAAACAATAAACATATTTCAATAAAATGACTAGAACTATAGTCCTGGCTATAAACCCTTTTCACTAAGACATAAAAAAGAGAAAATGTACTACATCGTTATCCCAATAAATGGTTTATTTAACTGGATTCTTCATTAAGTTACTCATTAACGTTTTTTGTACTCGTTAATAAATAGCTATATCGTAAAAGCTTGCTTGCTTAATAGTGAGCCCACACAAAACTATATAGTTAAATTTCAGAACTTGTTTTGTCCTATATTTTGTCCTATATTCTACCTGCCCAGTGTCATCAGATCTTCAGAAGTAGATCATGTAGTGGAACTGTTGGTGTACTCACAGTTTTCTTCAGCATTTTCACTGCGTAGGGTTTCTGAGTGCCTTTCTGTCGACAGCGAAACACCACAGACGTGGCTCCCCTGGAGGTGGAGGAACATCAGTGTCAGGAAGAACATCTTCAAGCATATAAAAATGGACAAATGCCTCTTTGAACCCAGTAGGTGTGAAGAAGGAACCGACACTATAGACCCTGCACTACACTTCGCTCACCAACCCGTTGAAAGCATTTCAGAGCCACGTGTAATTAGAAGGCAAGATGGTTGTAACAGAAGCTTATGTAACAAAAAGACACTCCAAATGGTCTCTTACGTGTAAGTACACTAGAACACAGTCTTACATTTGATTTAAAAAAGCAGACATCCTGTTGCACTTGGCTACTGGCCTGCAGCTACTAGCCCAGTTTCTCTTTTAGTTTTAATTCCAGCATCAAGGCTATACAGCCACAACACAACCATGTTGGTTCTGTCCTCTCCAGTCTCTTTTACTGTTGTGTTCTCCATCGATCCTTTCCCTTTCTTCGTCTCCCCTCAAGTCCTGTGTCATCATTAGTGTTTACACTTGTGAATCTTTATTTTGATGTAGAGGAAAGTTGTGATACACCCATTTCAACAGTGAGTACACAAGCAATCAATATATCAATATAACATCACATAAACCAGATAAAATAAGTCCATCCCCATCCTAAGCTGACAGATGTTGGAGGACCACGTGTGAAACACATATTTATGTAATAAAAAACATTTCTAAGAAAGCACATCTCTAAATCAGGATTATAATATGGTTAGCATCTATTAATACAGGTTAAGTGTTGTCTAAATCTAAGTCTGAATTTTCAGTTTAACCTGAAATGTAAAATGAATGTCAGTTTCAAGCTCTCAAATGTGGTTGTGACACAACGTAACATAATGAGCGATGCAAAAAAGATAACAAAGATAGTGAGGATGATTTGACCTGGAGTATCTGTAACTGTTTTCTCTCTATTTATGTAACAAAAAATTCTAAGAAAGTAAACTTTGGGATTATAATATGTTTAGCATTGATAAATAAATAATAAGTCCAAGCTCTGGTTTCATGGCAACCATGATATCACACTTCACCATTTCTCACAGAAACCTTACAATTTCAGATACACAAGTCTTTGAATCATAATTCAAAGTTTATACTCAACAGGACGACTGTACCATGAACTGCAGATGCTTTGATCATATGAACGTGTTTTACACTCACAAAGCATGTTTGTTCTTACTTTACAGGATAGTTAATCATTTTTTGGTGGTTAAAAACTTAAAATACATTGCGATTTTAAAAATTAGTTTAGTAAATAGTTTAGTAAATGTAAGTGTAATAGGTTTTGTTGTCCATTTTTAGATAAATTACCAAAAGCCAAAGCATAGATTCATGAGTGAGTTAAATAGAGCTCAATGTGTTGAGGTAAATTTAGCTGATTTACAATTGTTAAAATCATATTCTATTGTTTTTTTTGGTGTTTTTTGATCAATTCAATGGTGATTTCAACGGATAAGATAAAATGATTAATATGAACTGGTTGAACATTATGTTCCGCAAACATGGGCATTGATATAGTGATGGATCTCTCTATTAATGTAGAACAAAGTAGGGAAATAAACACAGTTTTTCAGAAAGAAGTGCATTAATGCTATAATCTGAATTTCATGCTTTGATTGTTACCTAGCTGTATATTCTGGTAGCAGATTAGCATGAAAAAACTAGCATGAACATCTATTTTATCATATGTATGAATGTTCATTCTGCTTTCAGAAGCTACATGGATTTGTTGTGCTGTAAAGTAAACCCTGAAAAAAGTTAGGAGCATTATTAAAAAAAAGATTTTACATATTTTTTTTTACTATATTCTTTTACTATAACTAATACATTCTAAATCAGCTGTAGCAATGGAACACCTTGTATTTGACATCAGCTAATGATTTTGTCTAAAAAAGAAGATTTCTACATTATTATTATGTGTAACTGTAAAACATGACTTGTTAAATTAAACATTTAAAAGAAGGTTACAATGTAAACAACCACTAACTTTTTGAGGTTGAGAAAAAATGTGTAACAACGTCACCTAAAATGACACCAGCCTCCTTTTTATACCCAAGCCTCTGTGAGGCTGGTGAGTTTTAAGTAGTTAAGCCCACATTTGGGTGCTGTTTATTTTCAACCTGTCAACATCTGATGTGGGATCAGTGTTTTGACCCCTGGTCCACTGTATAATCAGCTTAGACCATTAATCAAAACTGGCCCTTGACCAACAAGCATTCGTCTCGGATGGAAAGTGTCCAGTGTGCAAATAAATGTAATTTGAGTGGGCAGCTTGGCTAATACAGTTAGAGGGGACAGACTACCTTGGATTTGTAGAACTAGGTTGAGTCTGGATCCTCACCTTGGAATGAAGACACAGTTTTGTTTTGTTTTTTCCAGAAACTCCACCTCAAAACACACAGACAGGTTACGTGAGCAGATTTCAGGCAAAAATAACAGCCGGCTTACAGCATCCAATTTCTTCTTCGCCCAAAAATTTGGATCATCTCCCTTAAAATTGGACCTGCGTCAGGTCCGGCGCCAGAGTGGATCTGACTGGGGTGGTGGGGGATGGGGGGCATGGGCTAGTCTTGTGTTTGTGTTTTTTTCCCTCTCTGCCCTCACTTGTGGACGTTATGCAGCTGTTGCCACTGACTGGCTGGCACTGACACGCGTTCCTTGGTTTAACCAATTACAATAGACTATAGTCCCTTCATAAAAGGGGTGGTACTGTTTGCACCTAGAGTGAAATCTAAACAGGAGACCACAACAAGACAAGAGAGAGACACAAACACATCACACATGTGGAGATCATTTACTCTAGAACACAAACAGATTTAAAGTGCAGGAACAGAACCGGCGTTCTGCACGGTTCTGAAACGGCACTGCTAGCTAACATGCTCATTCCTAGCGCTGCAGGGAATCGGGTTTAGAGGAGCTGAGCGCCGCCATGACATAAACTCCGCCCACTTCCTGTTTACACTTAAATTTACCATAACATTACAGGTCCCAGCCTCTGTTTAGTTTAGTTTAATCGTCATGTTGACTGTTAATGTTACAGAGAACTTTAATAAAAGTGTCTCAGTGTTGGACTCCTGTGTTCCTGCTTGTGTGTGATGACATCAAACGACTCGTCGACTCGACTTCCACTATCTTGATGGATACGTTGACTTGAAAAAATCTGAATTCGTTAATGCCCTAATCCAAAAGAATAGATATGACATCTCCTTGGAAAAGCAATGGATTCTACAAAGCAATGTCAAAGAAGAACCACTTTGGGTTCTTTATTGCATGGTTATTTAGAGAACATTGTAAATGAGGGTGAATAACATTCTTAAATAAAAAAACCTTCCATTTGACATAACTAGGTCTACAGTAATAATAGGTACTAGAAACACTGCGGGGGTATTAGAACAAATAAAAAAGGCAAGGGAGCTCCACCGGTCCCAGCATCTCTCTCTTTCCTGAGCCTGTTTTCTGTAATTGCCAGGATGCTTTCATTTTCATTTGATCATTAAATTAACTAGGCCAAGGGTCTGTATTAACTAAGAGGTTCTGCTTGCATGGCGGTGGTGTGTGAGGGGAAACAGTGGCTACCTTCCCTTCCAGTCTTCTGAGCCTCCGTTCACACACATGAATGTGTGACGCTTAACGCATTTCTTGCTGTAATAGGCATTGTGTTATGTGCACTGTGAAATTCTTAGGAGGAGGGGAGTACAATTATGACAACAATACACACAAAAACTTTTTAAGACGAGAATCGTTTGTAGTGCTGCTGTTAGGGGATGGAGGAAGAGGGTGGATGCACATGTAATCAATTACTTTTATAAAACTAACATAGAACCAAGGGCAATATAGAACATCAACACATGCACCAGGACAGGCAACTGGTAAAGTTATCCATAAACACAAATGGACAAACTTAAAGCTGCAAGATCAGCAGAACCAAATAGTTAAATAGTCCAGCCACCTTAAGGGTGGCGGATATAAATCAGAGGCTGGGTAACAACTACACTAGGTTTTAACAAATTCCAAAACTGAATTCCATCTCCCCACAAGGAACAGCAGGTGGCACAAATCCCAGCGACAAGTAGTTTCTTACCATATCTGCTGCCAGTAGGCCTGGATAATCTGCCCTCATGAGGAGATCTGCTAACAAACCCACACCATTTTTATCTCCCTACAAGGAACACAGCACGGAAGGCAGACATGGGAGTGATCAAGGCTTACAAGCAGTGACTGGACGGATGGCTGAACAATGGGCTGGACAGCAGAAGGCTGGACAACAGAGTTGGAGACTGAATTTGACAGGGAAACAAACCAGGGACTGAAAGGAATGAAACTGGGAACTGAACACTAAACGAACACTAAACAGGAAAGAGATTAAAACAGAAGACATGACGGGTGTACTGGACAAGATGGGGTGTTTTACATTGGATATGACACGACTGGTAAAGAAAGAGGATCTGGGATGTCGGACAGACCAGAGAACAGTGAGGGATGTATCGAGCCAAGTAACAGGTAAAAGCAGGACACAAGCTATGTCCTGGGCTCCAGTTGGGAGGGCAGACCTCCCTACGTGAGGTCAGGCACGGGTGATCAGGGAACCAGGGGGCTGTTGACAGGGGAGCAGGAGCCTGGGCTCCAGTGAAGTGGACCCAGGCAGCTGGGATGCTGAACACTTGGAACCAGATGGCTGGGGCACCAGCTGCTCAAGACCACAATGCTATGGAACCAACTGTTCAGAACCAGGAGACTCAAGAACGAACTACTCAGAACCAGGAGGCAAGGGAGTTGGCTGAGCTGAACCATGAGACTCGAGAGGTGGCTGCACTGTTTGGTTTCTCTGGACCTCCCAGAACAGTAAGGGGCACCAGAGATGAGGGGGTTACCACCAGACCAGCAGGCAGCATAACTGATGCATTGGGCAGGTCCTTGGAACAGCAGGTGGCACCAATCCCAGCGACAAGTAGTTTCTTACCATATCTGCTCCCAGTACGCCTGGATAATCTGCTTTAATGAGGAGATCCGCTAACAAACCCACACCATTCTTGTCTAAATCACCAGGGATCCAAAACCATGAGTACTCCGTAACTCCAGGAGGTGCTACCCATTCCAGCACCCACTCAGAGGAGACTTCATGGATGCTAGGGGGACCACACTCATCGCCCAGTAACCAACCTCAGCTAGGCACTGCACTAGAATTAATTATCTTTATTTATTTTTAAAGTTTACCCTAATTCTAACTGTATCGTATAACACCATATTCATACACAATAATGCTACTTTCTAAAACTATATTTAATATCATCTCTTTACATTTCGGGTCTTACTGACTATTGCTTTAGATCTCATTTTCAAATTTGAAAGGAAACATTTGAATGTTTAGTGAATCAGTGTGTTTAGTGATTCAATTTTATCTCTCCCTGTCAATTACAGAATAGTTTACAGTTTAGTCATTAGATATTTTTATGACTTCTTTTTATTAATGTTTGCCAAAGGTGCCAGTTATTATGATGGAGACTACAGAGTCACAACACTCCTAATAACTATTTAAATGTAAACAGTTATTATCTATGATGGGGAACCTATATATATATAAATAATTATTTTAGAATGATTCTATATAGCACAAAAAGGTTCCGCTATTATCACAAAACCACATCCCTATTTAAAAGAGGTCTTTTACTGTAAATCAAACCCAAGTTGATTTGGGAAAACCTACCTGATGGTTCCGATTTTTACTCCAATAAATAAGATGAACATTAACTGTTCCATTGTGAGTCATGGTGGTTGGGTTACATTAAAAAAAAGACCACGAGTATAAACGTATACATATATTGGATTTCACAGAGAGCTACGGTGGAGACAGATGGGTGCCTGACCACATGGCCCCGACTCATCACAGTCCTCATCACCAGTAATGACCCAAATTCAATCAATATTCATCACCCAAATAATATTACATTTCAGAGAGGGAGCGAGGGAGTCAAACAGATGCACACATACACACACATACACTGGGCTTAACCCTACGAACACAAATATGCAATATAAACACACAAAATGAAAGAAAATGTCCTCTAAAAGCACTTGAGAGTTGTCCATTAGCAAATCTGTCAACCTCAAGCTCATGGGTCTGACTACTAAAATGACTAATGTGAGTTTTATGAACTCCAAAGACATTCTGGAGAAACAGGGGATTAAATCTTCTTGAAGAACATTTTCCTTTCAGACAATTATTCATGTTTAAAGTTTTGCAGTGCACAACGAAGAAGCAAAAGTCATTTCTGACATCTTAACAACGGAAAGGTCTGATTTTAGGGATTGGTGCGACCAGTAACTAATGAAAATGGAGCATGATTGAAGAAGTGATCAACAAGGGACAGCTTCAGTCAGAAAAAACAGCATAATCTCATTTAATTCAAAGACATGAGAGACAGCTGTAAAGCATTCGGGCGAGATATGGCATGAAAACATGGCACTGGTAGTAGAGGCGTGGTCCAAAAACCTTGTGGATGAATGGTGGAGTGGATGAGCTTCACTAAGACTTGAACTCAGCGTTCAGCATTACACCTCTTATCAGGAAAAATAAGTTACGATAAAGGAAACATCCAGGAAGAAACAAATAGGTGGACCTGGATGGGTTGACTGAAAGGGTCCCTCTAAAAGAAAGGAAGATGTGAGATCAGATTTGTGTGCACCTATATGAAAATGTGCTGTGTGCATTTTGAAGTATATGCCTATATTTGGCGCCCAAAAGGAGCTCTAAGGGTGGACAGGGATGTAGCACACGAGGGTGGGGAGGTTTCAACATCACAATTTTTGCTGAAATGTTACTTCATCCCCCCACTTTTTCAGATTAATTAGCTGTGATTGTATTTATCATTTGGCTTCCTGATCCCAGAACACCCCAATGTTTGGAAAGCTTGATACACCCTTGAGTATGGGTGACTAAAACACAAGAGAAGTGATGATAATCTTGGAATCGAGAGATGGTATGACAGAACACCTGAACTCCCGGAGGAGTGGACAGAGCACAAAATGAGTCAAAGGTAGTGGTAACAAATTGTTCTAAGCAAAAGTCAGTAGACCTGGTTATATAGGGCAGATGTGAGAGTAAGGGGATGATCCCTTGCACAAGGTGCCACCGTCACAGTGGTGGCACTGGCGGTCCTGGGTTTTGAACCCACAACCTTCTGATTGCAGGGGCAACTCTTTAACCACCAGGCTACCAGCTGCCTTACACTCTCTCCGCAACCATTTCCTTTTCCTAACATCAACACATATAAACTCTACTGCAAACTGATCTGCAATAAACTAAATATACAGCCCGACTGCCAACTCACAACAAATATATTTTACCTAATTAATACTGTACATTTACAGCTATTGGAAATAATACTGGATGATTTTTTTATTGCTGGAATACAGTATCTTCCCTCTAATATAAGACAAAGATGTCTGTGCACCCTGAGATCATTTTCTAGATTGGAGTGGTGATGATATCTGTAAACAGACAGAAGACCTCCACGAAAAATCCAAATGGTAGAACTGTAGCTTGAAAAAATACACGACGATTTCCATTAGAGACATGAATCATAAACTGTAAAGCGCATTTGCACATTTGCAGGTAATCAGTGTGTAAACCTTAATTCATTTATTTATCTCATTTATTTAGTTGTATATGGGCAGTTTTGCAAACCGTATTATTGACTAGTGCAATTTTAAGAGCTTTCCATAAACATTTTGTTGTACTGTGAATTTAAGTTGCTTTAGTTTTATTCTGTTTGGGGTTTTTTGCAACAACAAACTGTTTTATTTCATATTCTCTTCATTCAGCCTTATTAATTAGTTTTGAGCCTAATAAGGCTACTCTGTGAAGAGTGTATTAGACCGAGTTACACCACAGACACGCTAGCCAAAAAAGAAGATGAAGAAGAAACATTAGATGTCTAGGAAGCTTTGCTGCTTAGTCCCCAGATTGTAAAAACATGTGGTACACAGAAAAGGCTAATATGCGGAAACCGCTAGACATCACAAAAACAAATGTAGTTTTTTATATACATTTTGTACTTTATACAAATTTATACAAATGCAGGTGTGTTGAGACCCTTATCATAATATAAATTATAATATAAATTAGTTTGATTCACAGTGCATTTCCAATAAGTAGTAATCTCTAAGAATAATGATCAGTTATGAAAAATTCATTCATTCATTTTCTGTAACCACTTAATGGGAACATATTAAGCAAAACCCAAAACCCACATCCTTCTGTGTTTCCATTAGTGTCTCTACTGCTCCAGTAAACTCTCCAGTCATTAAAAAAAAAAAACATCCATTTTCTGAGAGTCAGTTGAAAGATGTTAGTGTCAGGAATCATGAGCTTGTATGAGCTGTTTGGACGCTCCCCTCTTGTGACGTCAGGATTTTTGCATAGAACCACCCCACACCTGTCAAGCCCCACTAGATTAGTTGAAGATCCTCCATTTCTGTCTGCTGGTTTTACGAGCATAAGACACCGCGCACTACGGCTACAGGCAAAGGCAAGTCACCATGAAGTGTTGAGTTCATCTCACTCTGGGTCCGACTCGGCTCCAGCATATAGGGCTGATAGCACCTCTGTTTTCTTACATTTTCAAGTGTGGTAAACGCGAGGCATAAGCATGGGATGGGGCGTGGCCTGCAACAGCTTATTTGCATAAAAGTGGCAGAGCCCTGAAACGGCTCATTCTGAAAGGAAAAAGAGAGATTTTGTGCAAAGAACTTCATGAACATGATTTGTAGCCCATAGATCAATTATAACTAAAGTGAGATTCCTTTAATCCTTACTAGGGTCACAGTGAATACAGCCCACCGCAGGGCACACACACACACTCACACCTACAGTCTATTTAGCATCCCCAGTTCTACTGACAGCATGTCTCTGGGCTATGGGTGAAACCCGGAGACCCAGGAGGAAACACACACCACCACCAGGAGAACATGAACACACACATATACACACACACACACACACACACACACACACACACACACACACACACACACACACACACACACAC
>JBBKCR010045266.1:0-11024 GCA_037577295.1 Ladigesia roloffi
AGAGAGAGAGAGAGAGAGAGAGAGAGAGAGGTTTCTAAATAAAGATCTTTCAGGTCCTTTCTTGTCTTTCATTTAATAGTGTCTGACAAAACATGAGACACAATATCACTGACTAATACACATTCTTGGCAGGTGCCCTATAAACATCGAAGGCCTTCCATTTACACCTGCACCTGTTCACACTACGGCTAGCTGGCAGTGAAGAGCAGCTGGAGCTCCCTCACTGCCGATGCAGTCCAGAGAGGCCTATATCTCCAGAACTCAGGAGCATCTGGAACACTCTGCCTTTCTGGTGATTAAAACTACATTAACTCTGTGGAAAATGACAACAACATCCCTCCAGTCAAATCACAGGCTGATTTCTTGCTGTGTTTTAAGCCAGACAATTCCAAGCTGATTTCGGCGATGGCATCTGGGGCCTAAATTCCCTTTTATAAAGCACTATAGGGAGAAATAGCATTGATTGGGAGAAACGAGTTGTGCTCCTGCTGTTTCTCTGTAACTTTAGGTATAAATCCATTACAGACATTGATATATTGACTATGAAGTGAATGTATTTCATTTATAAGCAACAATTAATAATGACTACAAGCTGCAAGCATTACAATGGCTCTGGATCAAGTCCAAAATATATCTACCTATTTAACCTTGAGATGAAGATTTCCTCGTGAAAGGAGAATAAGGAAGCTTTGCGAGTACAATGTTAATGTTTGTAGCACAACTGGCATGTGCACAGGAGACTGCAGCTGACACCTGAAAGTCACCTTAGGCTGAAACCAAGTGAACATTTATCATCAAAATACTGTTTATGTTCAAAGCCCAGCACAGATTATACTGCTGTTTCAATTTTTTCCCTTATAAGATCTAAGTAAAAACACCACAAGTCCAGTGGTTCTCATCAACTTATATCAAACTGGACAGCTATAAAAACATGCACAACTCATAAAATCATAGACCAACAATTGTCTACTACTCAAAAACTAATAACAAATCGAGATTATTTATTGCAATTTTTTTTAATGGCTTTAGATCTAATCCAAATTACCACTGCCTCTTTAACCGCCTTGTGCTGCCATTCTCATAAGGGAGAGAAGAAAAGCTTTGGAAGTAAAATGTTCAATATTTGTATCACAATTAACCAGTATGTTGTGTGTGTGTGGGCTCATTCTCTGATGCATAGATGACATACTATTATCAGCACAAACAGATGACTCACCCGCCTTAGATGAGAAACGCATCCTTCTCGATTTGCTTGTCATGGATTCATCATTCAAAGCCTGCTCATTAAATTACTCTCTGCTTTGAGAGTAATTGCATTACCTGACAATGCACCAGTAGTGACGATCAGTAATCAAGGTGTATGTCAAGAATCTTTGTTTAATCTTTTCCTTTTGTTTTATCTTTTTTTTGTACATACTGTATTTTTTATATTTTATTTGAAAGAACTAATCCTGTCATATCTCCTGGAAATTTGTGGAAAATGACTTTTCAATGTAAAAGTCTTTTGTTAAACATAACATTTTATAATATTTCCCCTTTTTGTGCTTCACCTCGTGAATTTATTTGGTATATTCTGAGTCACATTTTTAGCAGATGCCTTTATCCAAAGCTTGGGTTCAAGGGTCTTGCTCAGAGACTCAGTGGTGGTGCTGGAGGTAGGATTCCAACCCAAGACCTCATGGTACAGAAGCAAGCATCCTACCCACTGAGCTACCTCCACCCCTGTAGCTAGTTCCTGTTAGCTTGTTGTTTTACTTTTCAAGGTCATTTTATTGTGACTTTTACTTTAATGACTTTCCATTGACGCAGCAAATGCAGCAAATGTATTATGATGCAGCAAATGTATAAAGACACAATTAGCGTTCATATTCACTGGATTTTTGTAGATAGAAGACTTTTGGGTTAAAGGTTAAGGCATCCTCTGGACAAACTGCTTCTGTTGTAAACATAATTACACCCTACAGCAAGGTTGTAGTAGACTCTAGATAAGATTTTCTGCATTAAAAGCTAGAGATGCTGAACGTGACTGAGTGAGTGAATGAGTGACTGAGAGAGTGAATGTGCGATTGAGTGAGCTACTCAATTTCAAAAAAAGTCAAAGAAACGTTTCACTATAACTCATAGAATATTATTGGACAATTCTTGACCAACTCTACATCTAAAATTGATTCAGAATGATTTTTTTTTCTGTCTTTGTGAAAGTCAATGAATATCAATAACTTTAATTAAAATTAATTTAACCAAACCTTGCTTGCTTCTCCCTCTTGCATCTTCAAAAAAGGCATTAAACTCTAGGCCTGATTCATGTACGTACTAGTTTGCTACTATTAAATACTTGTGAAGTGCAGGGTTTAAAAGGCTCAGTGCAATAATGGAGCCATTAACAAGCTCAGGGCCAACAATAAAATGCGATGTGACAAAAATCAGATTCTTAATGATAAATTTGAAAAAAAGCATAGTCTGAAAAAGCACAATTTGAGAAACAATAATGTGGATTATGGCCGCATTTACGCACATTTTGTGCTACTTCTATTGATATATCTACATATCCTTAAGGGCCGCAATAGATCCATCCTGTTGGTAAACTATTTGAGGGCTGCACCTCCATCTGGCTGCTGCTGTTATTAAAGAAGTTGGCAACTAACCTTGTTTTAAGCCACAAAATGCATGTCTGATTTTACAAGAGAGAGGAAATTAATGCAGAGCTGGTCACTGATTGTTGTCTAAGCTTTGGTAGGTCGAGCAGATTTTGTAAAGGTAAATGGTCCATAGGCTAAACAGTCAGTGACACAGAAGTCATGCATCTTGTTCTCTCTGCAGTCACTATTCTCTAATCACATATAAGCCACTGTTGACCACAGCTAAAGGATAGGTTGTCAGATACTGCAGAATTCAGAATATACACTTTATATGAATAGATTGGGTTGGTTCTAGGATTTTACGTCAAACTTTTCACTCTGTTTGCTCATCCTGTGATGCACACCTACAAAATCCAATGCACTACCTACAGCTCACTCAAAGGTTGAGCAAGTTGCACAGATTCTTATAGCCATATAATGGTGGGATGCCTGAAACAACTCCCACAGCCTGTGGCCTCTGGTCATGCACTGAAACAGTGATGCCTGATGCAATAGACACAAAGTCCATGGCCTCCACCCTCTTCTTTTGGTTTCTCCTGCCTCACTTTAAAACTGTCATAGCATTATGAAGTTCTCTAAACTTTCTCACACGTTTTACTAAAATGGTTCTGGAAATAGTAAAAAAATAAACAGGAATTCAAAAGCTCCTCTTCTATGGATTTGCTCCACAAAAAAAGGTTTTTGAGATAATGAGAATGTACTCAAAATTACTCTTATACCATAATTATCTTAGTATAGTCTATTGACAAAAGTATTGGAACACACATGTTTTGCAGGGTTCAGGCTAGGCCCCTTATTTCCAATAAAGAGCTATCTTTAATCATTTTGGAACTCACCATGCTTTCAACTTTGTGGACCCAGTTTGGGGAGGGCTTTTTTCTATTCCAGCATGACTGTGACTCAGTGAAAAATCAAGCTCCACAAAGTTTGGTGTAGAAAAACTTGACTGGCCCACACAGAGCCCTAACCTCAACCCCATCCAACACCTGAAACAGAGTTTGCAAACCAGGCCTTCTCGGTGAACATCAGTGCCCAATCATTTTGTACATATGGTTTATACTCTGCACACTGAGAACTTTCTTGTTGCTGTTCAGAAAGAAATCATTTAGATTATAGAAAAAAGCGGCAAGACCATCAAAACACATATTTATGTATGCATAAAAATGAATCAAATCATGCAAAACAAAAAAACCTGGATTAAAGCAGGAAAAAGGACAAAAATGGAATTTATTTTTTACAGTACAGCAGTGGATAAAAATCTCACTGAAATGCTGCCATATCAGAAAACTGACACTTCGACATGCTAAACATCTCCGAGAGTAAAATGAGACTCCAAAATTACAGGTTTAAGACTTACACACATTTGTATCAGGTGATTTCTGATCTGTAGGAAGGTTAATTCACAGAGCCTGACTGTAAAGTTGCCCTCTCACCAGAGGCGGTGCTCTTGTGCAACAAATGTATGTAGAAACAAACCAAGATGTACATAACAAATAATCAGAATATTTATCATTTAGTTGCTTTTTATCCCAAGTCAAAATGTGATACTTTCCTGTGCAAACCTAGACAACACCCCATAATAAAGAATTAGTGCATTTCTTCAGTGAGATACATATGATATTGTTATCAATGATGGCCAACAAAATGCCAATGCAAGATTTCTCTGATGATTCTTTGGCCACAATTTGTATTATAAGAAATCAGTTCAAATTTGATTTAAGCTTAATATGAGCTTCTGGGCTCCTGAGAAAATTAGTTTTGGAAGCATTAAAAAGCAGACTGCATTCTTTTTCTTTGTGATTACATATTCCCTAACACTGTGTGCAAGGCTAAACCAAAAGTAATATCATATTCAGAACATCTAATAAGCCAAAGAGAGTTATTAATTTAACTCAAAGTGTCCAAGTAGATTCAGTTCTAGTCTATGTATTCTACTCAGTGACTCTGCAAATAAGAATAAAGGCAGAGAACAGAAATAATTGAGCTCAGAACTAACACAGTTTGGCATGAACAGAGTAAGTGAAGCTCCAAGATGCCAGATGATGAAGGAAAGAAAAAAAAAACACATTTGAGTATTAACATCTGTGGGTGTATCAACCGGAAAACTGCATATTTACCCAATGATTTGACAACTGAGTTCCTTGAGAAAAAGAGGCATGTTTTTTTTAGTTATTTTAGCTCTGGAGCACTAAATGATCGCCACAGTATTTTAGAGCATGGCCATATGACTTGAACTCTTAAATTCTACAACATGCGTTAGCACAAACATACTGAAAGTAAGTTCTGAAATGCTGCATTCACGTGGATGGAAAAAGATTGTACATACCAGATGTTTAACTAAGAAACACACATTTGCTCTGCTGAAAGATGCCATAATAAAAAGCACATATATTGTCCAGATTGTTTACATTCATCACCACATTCACATTCACAGTAAAGATCTGGTACCCACACATATCATTTATTATTCTGACTTTCTCACTGCTAAATATGACTTTGTTAACTCTCTGTTAGTTTGCCTAGAAAGAGATTTGAATGCTCTTATATCTTGATATACTGTATATCATTCCTTAATAACTATAACTAGCAGAGAGATCATGTGGTATTTCCCTTTATTCTTTTTCACACACTCATCATGAAGAGAATATGATGTTAGAGTTTGCTAAGAAGCTCGACCATTATTACTCAGAAATGTTAATTTCAAATCCTTACTGACAGTCACTGTAAAACTGTAAAAACACTGTAAAAAAATATAAGGCACATACATTTTGACCTGTCTGTCTAAACAAGGTCTAAAAGCCTTATACAGCTGTGTGCAGGAAACATAGGATATAGTATCTGCCTGAGCCTGAACATATTAGACTTGTAAAACAACTATGTATTTCTTTTGATACAGCTCTTGTATGTGAACAGGAGTGAGTCTGCAAGCCATAATGAGGGAAACTTAAAGCAATATATCTCTTTTTACTAATTAAGCTGGGAAAAGACATGAAGCATCTAACCTTTAAGTGGAGATTCCACTGACCTGCGGGTCTGTGGGTCTTGCTCACTTTAAGGAGGAATTGGACTGTTCTGTTCAATCCAAATGATTTAAATAGCCATTTACATTTTATGGTCCTATTCCTTTTTATGTAATTTAGATTTCCCTCAGGTCACTGAAAACAAAGACAGGGCAGTGATACTACAGCGTCTGTACACTAACTGAAGAGGTTATCGCACGGCTCAACCCTGGTTTCTGTTCAATTGGGTGTAAAAAAAAAAGAAAGAAATTCCACATAATATTAAAGGATGTTCACACATCTGTTTCAGTTTGGTTCATACTCGATGCGTGTATATCCTTGAATATACACGTTTGGAAACACATGGTTTAGCCTGTTGTAATTAAGTAGGAGCGGTCAGATCCTATACATGTGGTATAACTGATGATCAGTGACCCAAACACTCGTAGCTAATTACTTGAAAAGTGAGAGAGCAGCGTGTATATCATACATCTTTCTGCAAGAACACAACGGAGGCTGTCTGATTAACAAGGTCTCAGGGCTAATATAAAATTAAATATGAATGGCAGCCTTCAAGCGCAAGAGGAATTTGAAATCAAGTGAACCAGATGCTGTGCCTTATCATAGGCACACATTTGCCTAATAACAGATGCACTCAAGCTCTACAGAGTGGCCTTCATTTTTTTTAGGAACAAAACGGTTATTTCATGTTGTTAAAGAAATAATTGAAAAATATATTTTTTTAGCTTTCATATCCAGCACGAAAAGAAATGTACTGGATGTAGAGTTGTTCCTGTATTGTGCCAAAGCCCTTTGAAGCGTTTAGATTCAAAATAAGAAAGCAGATGAAAGTGATGAAAAGGTCAACGAAAGGGTATAACCTTTGGAGGATCTTGGCTGCCAGGCCAGTTTTGATCTGACCCTTTTGATTGAGGCTGCAGTGATGACTGTGCTGTGATGCGTCTGTCGTTCTGGGGTCTGCGGTCAAACCGGCTAGGCTGTCTCCAGGGACTGTCCCCAAGCTGGGCTTTGGAAAAAGCATAGCTTCTCAAGTTAGCTTGCACCATTAGGTGCTCTGACAGCCTTTATAAATCTTTTATTCAGTTCTTTAGGAGCACCTCCGTGGTGCTTGAAGACAAATTGACTTTGGGGAGAGAGTCAGATACTATCAGAGACTTTTACTGCAGCAGCTGGCAAGTGATACTTAAGGAGAAAAAAGGCACACAGAGGAGACTGACATAGTTATCACTCACTACAGTCCATGTCTTTGTCTTTTCATATTTCCAGTCTTATATGGTCCCAAACACACACCTGATTTATTATTCAGATATTATTCGGCTTGTTTTTACTTGAGAAGTTTTCCACCAGAAACACACACATCTCTCTTACAGTTGAAAACAGAAACATGGAGTAGGTGTTCTCAGCACAAATCCTTCAGCCAAAAGTGCCATGAGTGTTCATTTAAATATATTTTTACAGGAAATTTAAAGTACATTTGTGATACATAACTACTTTCATGGGAACTGTTTTAGAATTATGTCATTCAAATATGGACTCAGTTAGACCATTGCTGGGCCACTTTACTTTACTTTAGGATCTCCAGTTTTAACATAGTGTATGTGCTTCATCAGAATCAGAAAACTTTACTGAACCGAGAGGAAATTATGTTGTGACTCATGCAGAGATAAAAACAAAATAAAATATACAGTCTAGAATGAACGTCAAATAAAGACTCTGCAGAAATGCTCTGAAAAATATGAAACACACTTTTCTGTATACACAATATGTGGGGGAATAAATACCATAGTAAATCAGTTCCTAGTAAAACAAATAGTGGTTTGGAATTGCTCTCTTTTCTGGGTTTGTTATTGTATGCCATAGAGACAAATATTAGACAAGTTATATTGAACTAAGTAGTGATATTGCACATAACAGTTCAACCACAGCAATGAGTGGATGATCAACATTCAACATTGTACATGATGGTTTGTGGTTTAAACAATGTTCTCCTTTCAGTCACAGCATTCAGGTTGCTCACCCACCACTGAGCCTGCACTCCTAATCAGCTTGTTGAGTCTCATGCTGTCACCCCAGCACACCAGAGCATAGACAACAGCACTGGTCACTACAGACTCACAGCATGGTGTTGCAGGCTCTAAAAGATTAGAGACTAGGAAGCACAGCCTACTTTCACCTCTCGTGGGTGGTAGTTATTTTACCAGTCCGGCTAATTGTTCCTTCTCACACCAAGATATCCTTAATCATCTCCATGCCAGGGGAGTGGCAGGAGACTTTGAGCTTCTCAAGTCCACCACCAGTTCTTTAGTCTCGTTGATGTCAAGCTGCAGCTGATTCAGCTCAAACCAGACGACAAAAACTTTCACATATTTCCTATATTTCAAATAATACCCAAGCATGATATATCCAGCTTTTGCTTAGTCATCTGGGAATTCCTGTAGAAGGCAGCCCTCTGTAATTATGTACACACACACAGAGACACACACAAAATATGTGCTATGGCCTTGCAGTCAAAAAGTGTGTAATCCATGAGACTAAAAGAGAATGAACCTGGATAGCGGACAGCTTACTCCCCACCTGGGCTGGCTGAATTGTGCTCAAGGCACTAAAGAATTCACAGAAAGTGATTTTCAGGGATCCTCCAGGCTTGTCTAAGTGGCTGTATGCATGGTGCAGCAGGCAGAAGATCATATCATCTAATCCAAACATGGCTGTGTAGACAAATTGACAGGGATCTTGCGCAGGCCTAACCAGGGGGCGGAGGGTGTCCAGGACAAGACACTCAAAGACCTCCATGCTGTGTAGGACGAGTGTGCTGGGCATGTAGTCTGATGAGGCACTGCGGTGCATCTCCTGACACAATGCTCTCAACTGGTATTTTCTGAACACTGAGATCCTCAGCAGTACACTACAGTTGGGAGGCAGAAAACTACCTGAGTGTAAATGCCATCTACACCAACATCTTACACACCCTCTTCATAGCATATGGGGCTCCACTGCCAGAATGAGCAATTTGTCTTCCCTCATGACATCAATCAGACTCAGACCTAAATCAGAACCATATTGGCACTTCCCACCACATACACACATTCTCTGTCCTACCATTATTTGAACAGCTATTATTTATTGCTCTCTACCTCCATATTTGCACACTTAACAACTATGCTGCTAGAATGCAGCATCTGTCATCATATAAGAACTTTACAGCTGCACTTGATGTTTTCTTGTCCTTGTTTTGTTACTCTTGTGTTTATCTTAGTCTCTTTGCAGTCTGTATTTTGTCCTGTCTGCACATATATATTCCTCTGATCTAAAAGGTTTACAAACTCTTAAGAATGTATAGGGTGTATTTTTCGGTCAAAGTCAAAAATATTCTTGAATGTAGCAACAGGAATGAACAATATAATCATGCAATGTTCAGGCATTGAGATAAACAGTTTTATACATCATTACATACTAGTGATTTTACTTTTATAGACTTTTAGAGTAAAATAAAACGTCTCTAAATGAGCACTTCTAAATTAAACTTCCTGTTCAATGCTCAGTTTGTATACTTACAAGATCATACTAATCACAGTGTTCAGTTGCACATTCACAGTCTGTGAAACTCTTTATAATCACTCAGCCAATAGAATGGTGTGCTCTGGATGAGCCCTCATGAGAACTGGTCACTATATCTAATGCCAAGCATTAACTGGATGGGTATACGCCTCAACCCTGGCTGTAAAGCAGTTCGCTGGCCTGTTGGAGGTCGATCTATTACCTTTAGGATGAGTTGGAATGGTGTTTGTGATCCAGAAATAATTGTGCACCATCAGTATCTGACTAATGCTCTTGTGGCTGAATGCTTTCAAATCCTTAGAGCAATGTTTCAACGTTTAGTGTTCAGCTATTACTGCAGACAGGGGTTCCGCCAGGGTGGGAAAGGTTAGAACGATTCTAGGGGCCCAGCACTGAATACAGGAGTGTGTGTGTGTGTGTGTTGGGAGCAAAATTCAAATCTTTCATGGGGCCCAAGCTTTCTGCCGGCACTCCTGACTGCAAAACAAGATTGGAAAAACTTTTTATACCAAATTTTAAGACAAAATGCTGGTTAAATAGAGCTGTTTTATACAAAATCTATGTGCTCCTGTTCAAATTATATGTGACACATACTCTACATAGAACACACTTAGGCATATTTGAAGGAATTACTTATATTTACTTGTTGGATTTAATATTTTGGGGAAATAAAGAAAATGTATTCTGTGCAAAAAAGTTTTCTGTCTTAGTCTTTCTGAATATGTTAAACTCAGTGGAAACACTTAATATCTTAATATTTCATTTTGCAGGAAGTCATGCAAGCAGTGTTTTAAAAATGAGCACCAAGAAAATGGAAATTCATGCATAGTTTATAGAGAGGGTGAAGTGAAAGGAGCACACTTTCATAACATTATCATGTTTATGTCATAACAATAGGAACCTTTACCTTTTTGCATTTTCTTTCACATTAATTCATAACAATACACAGAAACATGTATGCCCATATATACAGTTGTGCATGATTAATTGCTCTAAAAATAAATGGGAATAAAGTGGCCTTTATCCGTTTCCTTCATGTACCTGGTCAAGTGAGGCAGCAGTTTAATTGCTGATTTATCTAACAGAGCCCAAGGCTGGTACAGCTTTAACTAACCCTACTTTTGCAGTGCTGGAATCTCCATCAGTCTTTGAAAGGAGAAGAAAGCTCAAAGTTCGATTATGTTTCTGCAAGCAATGATATATGAGGGAAAACTTGTATTTCCAAACATGTAACTGTACTCAGAATGCATGTTATTGTACATAAAATACAATATGTCATGTTTTATGTAATATACACATTTTCATGTTCAACATAAATGCAGTGTCTTTAATCACAAAGCACAACATCATTGCTTAAGCAGTAAACAATATAAAGACAAGATCATAAGAAGCAAGACAGATATCATATATAGAATACAGGCCAAAAGTTTGGACAAACCACCTTCTCATTCAGTGTGTTTTCTTTATTTGATGACCGTTTACATTGATAGATTCTCAACTATGAATGAACATGTGGAGTTATGTACTTAACAAAAAAAGGTGAAATAACTGAAAACATGTTTTATATTCTAGTTCTTCAAAATAGCCCCCCTTTGCTCTTATTACAAGGCTATTTTGAAGAAACTAGAATATAAAACCTGTTTTCAGTTATTTCACCTTTTTTTCTTAAGTATATAACTCAATTACACATGTGTTCATTCATAGTTTTGATGCTCTCAATGAAAATCTACCAATGTAAATGGTCATGAAAATAAAGAAAACACATTGAATGAGAAGGTTTGTCCAAACTGTATATTTATATATAATA
>JBBKCR010045285.1:0-11023 GCA_037577295.1 Ladigesia roloffi
TTATTTATTTATTTATTTTTTTTTATTTTTTTTATTATTTTTTTTATTATACAAACAGCCAAGGTAATAGTCTGTTTAGTTACGAGGAATATAACCTGTAATAAAAACAGCTTAGGTGATCATGATGAATGTAAAAATTATTATATCAGTTCTGGGTACTTGAACCCACAAATGTCACAAATGGACCACAAAATGTACATGTACCTTTTGAGAAAAACAGAACATGAGAATTAACTGCATTCTAATGTTTTAAAGATCAAACAGGTACATGCCTTCATTGAGAATAGTTGAATATGCAACCTAATGCAATGCAGTTTATGGGTTTATGGGTCAACTGATCAAATTTCCACTTGCTATTTACTACACCCATGACTATTATAGCAGCTAACACGCATAGAGTGTGGATAGACATGTAAAAGAACAGCCTTTAAACTGCCAAGTTGGTCTCGTTTCCCTGTTCATGAAGTGGTTTGTAATGCAGTATATGCAGTACTAAAATGGCTGTAACCTCTGCAGTCTACTCAAGCCATTATTACTCAGATAGCTCAGGAAACTTAGACAGATTTCTTAATGGACTTTGCTTTTAAATAATGTAATGCACATTATGCAGTAGTGGATAAAGTGCACCAAAGTTCTTGCAGTAAAATGGACTTAAATAGGAAAAATGCATTTGTGAGATCATGCACAGTGTATGATGCTCTATCAAAATTGAGGACACATTTAAATGCAGCAGAAGTATTTAATTTGTGGTGTTTTCTGTAGAGAAAAATAAACTGATCTTAATTACATACAAATACCAAAACTGTAGAGACATGATCCCCAATGGATATTATTTTCAGTTAAGGTTAAGACATGATCTGGGTTTGGAAACTTGCCTTACATGTCATGAAGTGTTTTACTCTTCTGATAAGTAAATTAAATTATTTTAAAATGGACTCTTTGCTGATCAAATGTTTCAGCTTTTCTATTGATATTAAAAAGGGTTTTATTAGACCCCTGGGATTGCATTATGGAGCAGTGTTAGAGTAATATTGCTCAATCTAATACATTTGGGATGAGTTGGTGTGGTGTTTGTGATTTAGCTCTAAACAGACAACATCACTGCCTGACCTCCCAAATGCTTCGGAGGCTGAATGCAACCAAATACTTACAAAAATGTTTAAATTTATAAAAGCCCCCAAAAGAAAGTAGAGCCTGTTACTGCAGCAACAGTGACATACTTGATTTCAGAAGAAAATTGCATGAACAGATGCCTACAAACTGTTGAATGCAAGTAAAGTTTCAAATTAATGGTAGCGCAGTTCTTACCAATTATCATTAAGTGAATGATAGTGGTCTTCACAAATGTAGCATAATCAACATATGACAATAAAACATTAATTCTGGAAAAAAGCAGTTTAATAATCTATCAGTTCAGCTACATAGTACACTAACACACTGCTTTGGACTTTGCCCTTACATCTTTATAACAGGCATTAACAGTCAGAAAAGGGAAGGTGAAATGGGGCAAGCACTAGAGAAAAGCAACAGAGGGAGTGAGAGAGGAAGTTGCTGCTTCATGCATCAGTGAAGTCAAACAGTGACCAGGCCTGTCACCGCAGGGTTTTGTCGGGGCTTTAAAGAAAAAGAACTGGAGTGCAATTCCCCTGAGACCCAAAAAAGCCCCATAGAGGGCTTTATTTATAACCATGCAAAGTTGTCACATATTGTCATTTTGAAGTGAACAGTTTTAGCGCTACATGCATTAGCATTTAAAGTTGACTAACAATTTTAAAAGTTAATGTTTATGTGTGTATTGATGTGTGTAGCAGTTAATCGCAGTTAATCTCAGCCCTAGACACTGCAAACCGTTTCTCCTAACATACCTTATTTTGTGGCCAGAAATGTTATTTTTAACTAAATCAGTCCACAAGATTTATATGTTCCTTTGCTAACGTCTAATGCTAAATTTTGTGGTGAGAATGTATAAAAAGGTTTTCTTCTGATGCTGTAGAACAGAACACTACTGCATTACTTTCTGCGCATTACTGAATGTGTTAAAAACAAAACAAATTTGCAAGACACCATGAAATTTCTTATAAAGAAAATTTAATTATAGAGACAATCTGACAAAATCATTCATCTGGTTTCTGAGGTGATGCCCAGGCCAATCCCACCCATTTCATTGAACAGGATGGGGATGATCAAAGAATAGGCAACACAAATTCAAAGAAAAAAAGCTTGTTAAGCAACAAAGCACAGAGTGTGTGTGAGTGGGTATGTGTGTGTGTCTGTGTGTTTTTCTGCATCCTATTTCACCTGGACAAGCACTAGCTTAGAGAAATACAGAAGATCATGCTTCTGCCAGCAGCAGATGACACAGCCTGGCTCAGATATTGATCCAGCCGCTGCACTATAATCATTTCGGTCTTAGTGCTGGAGCAATAGAAGCGGCACATTGCTGCCGGCTCATACTCATAGAGAGCATGCAGCGCCAAATAAACAAGACAAATAATATTTTACCAGGAAACCTATTTAATGGCTTTGAATGCACTTCAGTCTCCTCAGCTTGTCTCTTTGAAACGTTTTACCACTGAAAATAAATCACATAGAAATGCCTTTATTTGTTTAATTGCTAACAGAATCAAAATAGTTTTATCATGTGTCATATTGACCATTTAAAGCTTTAAAGGGCATTCATAGGCAACCTACATACATCAATATTTACCATTTCTTTACAAGTCATTCGGAGGTGTGTTTGAGATGTTGATGTAAAATACTACGGGTCATTGGCGTGTGTTGGAAATGCTTGTTCCGCATATAACTAGAACATTAATAATGAAAAACGTTTTACAGGATAATGTTCTGGTAGTTATCCAACTGTGATGTGAGTTTGTGCAAATGTCATATTATTTAATACATTATTTCCTGGTCATAGTTCATCAGAACACACCATACAAAAATGTTTTTAGAAGTATCAGTTTTGCAAAGTATCAATTTTACATAGTGGT
This sequence comes from Ladigesia roloffi, assembly GCA_037577295.1. Classification (NCBI taxonomy): domain Eukaryota; kingdom Metazoa; phylum Chordata; class Actinopteri; order Characiformes; family Alestidae; genus Ladigesia; species Ladigesia roloffi. The sequence goes on from JBBKCR010045285.1 coordinate 2,991, forward strand.
ATTGCACACCTCATGACGATTCTGAGCTTTGGCTACATCATCATGCACCAGTGGGTGAGAAAATATAATATTAACCAATAGTTTTATTTCTCTTATATTCAACTATCTAAGCTCAAAGTGTTCATAGTGCCAGCTTTAATCTGTGTTTCATTTGGATAGATTGTCAGCATTATCATTATCATCAGCACGCTTTGTAAGGATAAGCATGGAATAGGTCATGACAGGTCATGTTTTTGTTGTAAATGCATTGTGGCTTCATTAACGCTTTTTAATTTAATGTTAATTCAGTTTTTTTGTGTGGTTTTCGCAGGAGTCAGGCATCCCAATATATTTGTTCATATGGATACTCTGAAAAGCCGAAAAAGGAAGAAGAAAAACTTGAATCATTGCTCAGCAATAATATTTATATATAACACTGGTCTGTTTCAAATTTAATACAAATTTGATCCATGATGCCACTTCTCTTTACAAGAATTCTTGGACTAATTCTGCACCATGTTTTATAGTGTGGATGACTTTCTATCTAAACAACCCTCTTTAGCCCCAAGTCCACTGTAAGTGTTTGTTGCCAGAAGGCTCTATCTTTTTGTGTCCTCTGTCCAGTCTGTCAGATTTAAACTTCCGGCATTCATGTTTGTCTTCCAAAATGTTTGCAGGCATTTGCTAAAGAGATCCTGAATTACATATCTGAAATGAAGAATGCTTTAGTGACAGTGTGATCATAGCAATGTGTGATTGTGCCAGTGATCTTGTGTTTAACAAATGTTTTAAAAAGACTAAGGCTAAGCTAACCTTTTAGATCCCTTGGTAAAACATGGAAAGTGTGAAGATTTCTTCTTTTTTTTTATTTAATGCATGTTTGTGCTACTTAATCATACTTTGACCTAGCTTTCCCAAAGAGGTTAATTTTGGAGCTTAATGAAAATTAGTGCAAAAAAAACCTTCAGTTTTCACAATTACTTATGTGAAACTGCAAATTAGCCAACTTCCAAGAATGTTGTTCTTGTTTCAATTTCAGTACAATTTTATTAACTGCTCAATGTCAGGTGCAGTTTCTGTAGAAGTGTCAGTTCTTTCGAATCCCTCCCCTCTAATTTAATTTCCCATTCATATCTCCACCTGTTCTTTCAAATCTCTTTTCTTTGGCACTAGGTGCCAGCTGCTGAGACACAGTGACATCTGTTTTTTGTTCTTTTTGACCATAAAATGCAGTGGTGTGAGACATGTAATGAGAGACAGGGTTTAAAATTACACCCTCTACAACAGGGGTGTCCAGTCTTATCCTCAGAGTTTTTACATGGAAGATTTTTGTTCCAAATATTGCAAAAGCACACATGATCAGTTGCTTGTAGACTGAGACCAATTGTCACAAATTGCCATTTTATAGAATGTATGCATGTGAAATTATCAAACACCAAATAAACAAACATTATCCACCAGTATCCCCTAAATATAAGATTAGTAAACATCAAATACACAAACATTATTCAGTGCTGCCATTTAATTGAATTGCATTAACAAACTTCAAATAAACACACATTACACAGTGCTGTTCTGTAAATGTAAGATTAGCAAACAATCAAGCATACATTATGAACAAATGTTATTAACAAATATCAAATAAATCATCTCCATTGCTGTGTTACAGTATTAGTCCATTTTTCAAATTTGATAGACCCATGAAGTCTCAAGAAATGCAATTTAATTTATTTTCAATCATTTGCCATTACTCATCAAATTAATAACATATGATAAATATAATTACAATAGAAACATTTTATGTGTCAGTTCATGTAAGTATGTATGTAACAATACATTTACACAAATATTAATGGAATATTCTTATACTTCTAGTATCAGTATCAGTATCAGTAGCAGCATATAAAAATATAATATTTACTGCTTTTTACAAGAAAATTTATATTAAGCTTAAATCAAGTTCGGCTCTCCAACACTGTTCAGATGATCCGTGCGGCCCCCTGTAGAAAATAATTGCCCAGCCCTGTTCTAGATATTTCCAGACAACGTATGTTAACAGTGGATTGCTGAAAAGTATTTTTTAGAATTAATAACAGATTTAGAAACATAAGCATTTAAGAAGTTAACATCATACACAAAAAATATCTTATGATAATAATAATAAAAAAGAAGAAGAAGATGAAAATGATTGACATTCATAACCTTGAGAACCATTGTGTATATTCCGGGCTTTTGATTTCTACATATAACCACGATCTTAACTAAAGAAGTCATGTAACAACCAACCCGTCTCACACCCACCCCCTTAAAGAGTGCAACTTTCAGGGCAGGCATCACCAAATGGCGTGCGAGTGAATAGCGAGTGAATGTTCTGTCCGGACCCATGACCAGTCTGGTAAATTCGCGAGATTGAGTAATTTTCATGGAACATTTCTTTGGACGGTCGTAGCTATTGATAGCGGGCGCTGCTACTCCAGTTAATACAACAACAGCTTCACTCGTTAGTTTACTAGTGATGGAAAGTTTGGCTTATTTCAGAGAGCCCTTTCTAATGGCATGGCTTCCAAATTTGTGCAAAAAATGATCGTCTGCCAGAACTTGATTGCCGTCCACGGGAGCGCACTCAGCTGCTTAAAGCTGTAGCACCCAGATTAATTTCCTAAATATCATTCAGGTTCAATTTGACACATTATACTACAAACAAACTACTCATAGATAATGACCCAAAACCTGACCTGAGGAAAAAAAAAACTGAGTTTACAACACGTTTTGATCGATAAAGGAATGTGTTTTGTAACTTAAATGTAGTTGCCTGGGACTACTTTTATTTATGGTAAAACAGTTAGTTGTGCATTCAGTTCATTTTCTGCACTGGAAATGAACAATACATTTTGAGTGAACTATATCAAAATGTAGACATAGGGGAAGGCTATAAGACACAAGATGGACTTCAGTTCGGACCTTCTACTGGGACGAAATGTAATAACTGACTTTCAATTGAATACCCCTGCTTTAGGGTGTTGTATTTGAAATGTATTATCTGGAATTGAAATTGATCACATTTGCATGCTGGCCATTGGCTGATTTACACCTAACTGGAGTATGTTTGTGGTTTCTGTCAGACAGAGTCTCGGGGATTCTGATAACCTAGATGTTATCAGAGGAAGACAATTAAGTAACATACCACCAGCTCGGAGAGCTCATAGGAAGCAGTAAACCAACAAAAAAAGTACTTAACATCATACATAGGTTTCAGCCATTGTCTTTTTTTTTACATAATGGCAACTATCTTACACTGCATTTATATTACAACATAATTAGACCTTCAGAAGGCTTGCAAATAAATGATCTTGTTATATTAACACACATTCATGTTAAGACACAGTGTAGTTACATTGACCAAAATGTTTCAGTTCAACAGATCTGTTGAATATCTCAGTTTTGTCACATTCATGGACACCTGTACTAATGTCACAAACAATTCCTCTTTCACTCCTGACCATTAAAATCATTTAACTTCGGAAAATACCAATTGTTCTGACTGCCTTCATAGTCAAGGGTTTGAAATATTTTATCTATCTGCTTGCAGGTACACAGGTCTTTCAAGGGGCATCTTCAAAGGGATCTGATCCATCAGGACAGCACTTTTCCATTTCTTTCTACTCTTGTCAGCAGAGAAGCTATGAATCTTCTGCACGTACACATTCCCAGTACTCAGAGTTCACCCCAGCATTTCTCAGCAGTTTGGAAATGTAATCAGAGAAAACCTTCAAGGAAGTTCTTTCTCCCTCAGCTGAAGGTCAGCTAGGAATTTGAAGATGGCAAAATGCCAAAGGGAGAGTGATGTCTAAAATTTGACAATATGCCAAAAAAAATTAGTTTAATTTTCTGAGTACATGATACAGATCATATTTATTTTCTGAATTTAAGAAGAAGCAGTAATTGCATGTTTAAAATAATAATCATGTTATGAGTACAATTTAGTGTCTTTAACATACTGCAGTGCACTAATTCCAATTAAACTTTGTTATTTTGCTATTATGCATGCAGTAGTATCTTCTTCAGAAATGCATTATCATGACAAGATGTTAAATTAATCATGATAAATAAATATGAATATATTGCCTAGCCCTACTTTATGGCAGAAGAGGAAAGGATTTTTTTGGTGTCGAGAAGATGCACCAGTTGGAGTGTACATGGACAGACTGCTAAGTAGACAAACAGGTGATATTTTTAACTCTCTGTAATCAGTTGAAGTATTCTCTCTAATCAGCCTCAAAGGCAGATGAAGTCACACAGAGGCCAACCTTAGCCTCTCCCTTTTGTATGAGAGAGAGAGAGAGAGAGAGAGAGAGAGAGTATACTGAAAATACTGAACAATAAGAGTAAAAAATTAGTCATCAGGAATAATATACAATTTGTAGGGCATTCTTTTTTGAATGACATACACACAGTGTATTCATTATGTTCATTTTACGCATTCAAAGATTGGAGGAACTCTCTAAGGATGGTCAACATCTCTTGAGGTCAACATGTCAACATTAAGTGAACTATTATTTTCCAGCAGCTGCAGATTCATCTTATATCTGGAGGAAATCGTTTGATTGTTAGAATGTTATCCCTTTATTTAATTCCTCTTTGTTTGTCCCATCTTAAAGGGTTTAGCATGGATAAGTCTGAGCTGTGTTTTGGCAAGGGATAAATGAGTGAGCATTAGGGAACTCTTTATCACTCAACATCTGGAGAGGAGAAAGAGAGTGAATGAGAAAGAGGAAAACAGGGACAGTGAGCACAGAATCAGGGGAAGGGGAGAGGATGTGGGAGGGTTTTATGAATGAGGGAGTGGAGGTTTTGGGTTTGACGACTGAGACTTAAAATGAGAGGACTGTCTGACGTAAAGCACATCAAAAGTGGTAGAAAGTGCAGGGCGTAACTCCTTTGACCTGATAATCTCTCAGCAAAACTCATTTGCTAAATCAGTGTGCTGCCGCTCTCAAAAAATTCAAAAATCATTCATGTGCACCTCTTTAACCCAGATCAGCACAAATCGCACACGGATCTCTCTGAGCTCTGCTTCTAGGCTCCCTAAAGGAACTTTCCTTTGTCTGTAGTTGTGATCCCTCCCCTGAAATCTCCTCAACTCTCTCAAACGCTTTTCAAAAAGAGGCCTCGATGAAATCTTCCTGCCTAACACATTCTTTTGATCTCATAATCCGTGCTGAGTCAGAGGACCATTTCTGCCATTTCATCCAGAGTTTGGGCAACATTTCTGATAGACCACTGTGTATTTAAAAATGACTTTACCCATTAGGAAGAACAGGGCAGGCTGTGGGCTAGGTTTGCAAGTAAACGTTTGGTTTAGTACACCACAATAATACCCTAAACCCTCAGCAATTACATGATCAGGGAGCAAACACCTTTTTTATACTGTACATATTACATATTACATATTAATATTTTAGGTGCAATATTATAGTATAGTATTATAAAATAGTTTTTCTAATATGTCTTTATTTGTGTATCGTTGTGGCTTTTTGGCACATATCTCACATTAAACATTGTACTTTGTCCTCTGCACACTTGTTAAGAATAAAAGAGAAATCTTATTCTTTCATATATTACCAGCATTTTTTTTACATCATGGCATGGTCATATATATAAAAGTATAAAAGCAGAGTCTCTGAATGCAAGGAATTAGAGGTGGATGGACCTTTGATGTAATTGTTTTATCCTAAAACATTTGGAGTCCAGACCATGTTGCATTTTTATAAAATTAGAGACAAATATTTTCCTTATATGTTATACTGGAAAGTGAAATGTTTGAAGTATTTAGAATTATGAAAAAAGACTTTAAAAGCTGATCTTTATTTTACTTTACTTTTACATTGATTTTTTTCAAAATTTGAAAAGCTTTTGTTGTTCTTTTTAGTTTTTTTTTTAGACCCAGATTTTCAGACTATTTTGCTTTTATTTTTCCATCAGTCTTACACATTTAGGTCCTAATTTCTTTTAGGTTTAATTTCATTGTGTGACAGCAACTTGATTGCTTCCCTGTAGCTCCCACCTCTTGTTTACAAGATTTTAGCAAATCCATGTTCTGTGCTAATAGATGCTTACATTTACTCAAGTTGTTTTCTGTTGGAACATGTATTTCTACTTATTGAAGTTATAATACATTTACATTTACTTTGTTATAGATTTAGAGTATTATATTCATCTCTGCTGGGACAGACAGGGGTGTGGTATGGGTGAGGTTTAGATGGAGCAGATACTGTGCTAGGATGGTGGTGGCTTAGTGGGTAGGATATTTGCCTCTGGACCAAGAGGTCATGGGTTTGAATTCCACCTTCAGCAAAGCACCACTGGGTTCCAAAACAAGACCCTCAACCCCAAGATGCTCCAGGAAGACTGTCCCCTTTTGCTAGGGAATGGAAGTCGCTTTGGATAAAAGCATCTGCTAAACGCTATAAATGTATTCTGACTCCAAAAGGAAGACACTGCTCCCCTCATGACCCAGAGGGGACCCTGAAGGAAGTGCGTGTAGGAACATTACACACACAGAGTGACATTTATCATACATCTTCCGAACCAAAGAACAAACAATACTCTGTCCTTTCATTTCCTGCTCTCTTTTACAAGAGTTTTTTATTACTGCTGATCTACAGTCTGCAATTCAGCAGCACGATCAGAGACAGTCATGAGGAAAATGGAATGAGTGACTGTGTAACGACCATGGTTTATTATGATTTTTCTGCCTGTTTGTTTCTGATTATAATAAGTCTTCTATGTTGAAGCGTCCTTGTTTGCCGGCTGGTCACGTGTCGTGGCTGCACCGGATCCGGCTTTGATGCCTCATTAGGCTAGTATAAAGGTCGGAGTCAGGGTGCAGCTCGGCATGTGACCATCGCCTCTTCCCCCGGTGTATCCTGTGTTAGTCCGAGTTATTATTCTGGTTTGTGTTGGTCCTTGCACCGTTTTCATTTCTGTTTTCTTTAATAAATACCCGACATGGAACCTCTGTCTGGACCTGCTTCCCTTCCTCTTACCCGAGGCAGCTTTCGGGCTACGGCTCAGGCCGCAGTCCGTCACAGACTGTGAAAGATTGGTAGGGCCTGACCTCATATTTTGTTGGTTAACCATAAATCAGTGGGAGCTATTTATAATTACAACAGCGCTCAAAATATGGCTTTCACTTTGACTGGACAGGCGGCATCAGATTCCGTCAGCAGCCATCAGTCTTGCTTTCTAGCTTATTTTCTGCTTTCAGTTAAAAGCTTTCAGTTTCAGGTCTGTAATTTAGAATAGTGCACAGACAGGACTTATTTTTCCTAGCTAGTTCTATAATGCATTGATGGTTCCAACACTCTAATACGTATCATACCACATACCAAATTAGATTTCCAGATATTACAATGTTCCTTAAATCTGATACTTTCAAGTGTGATTTCAAGTGTCCGAAAATGATTTTTGTCGCTGCCTTTCCCACAGCAGTCTGCTAGCGACCAGTAAAAGCAGAAGGGCCTGACTAAGCCTCATTGAGGAGTATCTGGGCAGTATTCCTTTGGAAGCAGAGTTAAATTAACCATGCCTTAAATCAGAAACAGGATGTGTTTGGGTACTGCTGTTGCTCACAAAGCACTCCGGTATCACCAGAGAGCACCACAGGCTACAAACAGCATGCAAGGTCACATGGTTTCATAAGAATCCTTAAAAAAGACAGTGCCTCCATTTTAATTTGCATGTATTATATTCATGGAGACAACACCAGACCTCTGAACAAAGTGTGACCATACACACATTTTGAATTCCTAATCATATAACACACAACACTTCAGTCAGAATATGGATGAGGAATAGAAATTAATTCCTCTGCCGCTAGCAATGTCATCTCTCTCTCTCTCTCTCTCTCTCTCTCTCTGTCTCTCTCTCTCTCTCTCTTTCTCTCTTTCTCTCTTTCTCTCTCTCTCTCTCTCTCTCTCTCTCTCTCCTCTCTTTCTCTCTCTCTCTCTCTCTCTCTTTCTGTCTCTTTCTCTATCTCTCTCACTCTCTCTCTC
>JBBKCR010045295.1:0-11023 GCA_037577295.1 Ladigesia roloffi
AAATATTAAAATGATAATGTTACATATTACATATTACCATTAAAAATATTTTAATGTTATTTACATTACTCTTGCATCACATTAACATGATTAAAATGCCTTTATTAAATAAAAAAGTAAAAAAGTAAAAAAAAGTAATGTAATACTTATATATATATATCAGAAAGCATATTTAAGTGACTAAAGTGTGGTGATGCGCAAAATTGGGATTTTATGATATAGGTTCGGGTTTGCCATGGGTACAATTTTCTTGTTTCTCTCTGTCTCTCTCTTTCTCTGTCTGTCGCACTTTTCTCTCTGTCTCTCTCTATTTCTCTCTGTCGATCTCTATCTCTCTCACTGTCTCTCTCTTTCTCTTTCTTTCTTTTTCTTTTTTTTAATAATTAATAATAAGAAAACTGTAAAAAAAATATATAAATTGTTGAAAATGTGTGACGATGTATGTCCAAATGATAACATATAAGAGTGTAGACCTATCCAGTTAAGCCCCTGAGGTTGAACCATTTACTCTTTGCAAACATAAATTTCGGCCATAGGTGGAGCACTACAGCACACAAAAAACGTCAGCTGTGCACAGACTTTTATAGAACAGGGACCCTGTACAACCCCCTTAAATAGACCTCCTGTCTGTTAATAGCTTTAAGACAATGATGATGACTTTTGGCTCTGCATTGCATCTTGGAATCCAGAAAAGGCTTAGATCATTTATCACCCCATGCCACCCAATGCTCACCAGCTTTTTGGCTGGATCCTCAGTGAGTTATGAAACTTGGCAAACAATCAAAATGACCAGACCTTTCAAAAGTAAATGAAAGATCAAGTTATAGTAAACCAGATATGAGGATACATGTACACACATTTACATTTACATTTACGGCATTTAGCTGACGCCCTTATCCAGAGCGACGTATCAAGGACCTGTAAAGGAAGATTTAACTCAACATCCACCAATCGCCTATGGCACTGTAGCTCGGTACACCTGATCAACACCGTCACTGATACCTAACTACAACAGTCAAAAAATGTTTTATCCTCTGGGGACAGACCACCATTTCATCAAGCAATGAAAGAATCGTTATATAACACAGACATTGTCAAATCAGGCCACCCACCAAATCTGTGCACCTGGGCAGAGACAAGAGAGCAATCTGAGATAAAAAACAACTATGACAAAGGTTAATGGCTGAAATAGAGACAGAGTGCATGAGTCACATTTTTAAAGGGTCACCAAATATCTGAGTGGCAAATTGCCCCAAAGTACTGTGGTCAGAATAATTACATTACATTTTCTCATTGCATACAAACCTTAACTTTACTGTGCAGACTCAACACCAAGGTACCTGGGTTCCAAAATTAATAGAACACAGTGGCTGTGATCCAGTTGAAGAAATGCTTTCCTCACAGGTAATGTTAGTTACATCAGCTGTCTTTGAATGTGTTCTCTATTCTCTGACTCTGACAGATTTGTGATTGGATCGATGGCCTTTAAAACAAACCACCTTGATCTACAGAACATACTGGTGAATTTAGGAGGGTGGTGTTGGGTGCTGTGTGCTTAAAAATAGCCAAGGGTTTAGACCACTTTAGGGGTTGTTTGCAAAGTCCACAGAAATCCAAAATAATCTGCTTTTTGTTAGTTAGCAGCAAACAAAACCGTGGTTGCCACATTTAAACTTCATTTTGATGATTTTTAATCTTTAAATAAAAGGGAAGGCTTAAAACTACTAGCCCATTTGTACCAGAAGCCCCTGTATATATTTATGTGGAAACTATGCAGGCTGCATTTTTTGCTCAGGCGTATTCTGTGGATCGCCACTTTGTCAAAGCCACTGCGTATTTCTATATGACTAGAAGTATCACTAGAAAAAAACTGATAATTTATAGTCTATGGACAAAAGTACTGAGACACAGGTTTTTCCCCTTCTTATCATATATTCTGGTGGTTAAGGTGTTGCCCCTGCGATATGAAAGCAGTGTGTTTGAATCCCATGACCGCAAGTGGCACCACTGAGGTACCCTTGAACATGGTACCATCCTCTCACACTGCCCCCTGGGCGCCCCTTATTGGTGGCAGCCCCTTGCTTCACTTGACGGGAAGAAAGTTTTCACATTGTTCACACTATGTGCTGAGCTGTGCTCACGTATGGCGTTAAAGGACCACTTTAGTAATCCAATGGTCAGATACAATGCAATACATGGTACTGTCCCAACACACTACTCCCTGAACACTGTGTTGCTGGGAGGCCACTGCTTCACTTGGTGAATAGGTTAAATGCAGAGAACAATTTCGTGCTGTTCACACTATGCGCTGTGCTTAGGTGGGTTTATGCATGATGGGCAGGTGCCCTAATAATTTTGTCCACATGGTCTATATACGCGTGCAGGATTTTAGTTGAACTGGCAACCTGTTCCCACAGAGGCTGGTCTGTGTGTTCCACGGCTGGCGGGCCAATAGGAGCGCGTGTTGTAGGGACGTGCCGCCGCAGCCCTGCCCGAGCTCTGCAGAGAGAGTCGCGCTGGGAGGGAAGAGGCAGCAGCCGGGAGCCATAGCAACCACCCATAAACATGAGTTATTATATCAGGTAAAGACTCGCATACATTCACTACACAATACCTTCCTAGCACTGTCAGAAAACACACCGGCAAGGGGCTGTCCTGAGTGTTTTTTTTCAGCTACATACTTCTGTGAATTTCTTAACTTTTCTTTTTTGTAGCCTCGAGTCCTGTTGCATGTTAGACGAGCTAACGATATACATCAGCGAGCCCAGCTAGCTTCTCTGCTAAGGACAGATGTTTTACACCTGAAAATGTATGAAACAAGTCAGCTTAGAGCTAAACATACTCGGGCTTTGCAGAAATAAGCGGTCTAGAAAGACCAGAAAACGACGCAGGACACGACACAGCAGCGCAACTGGTCATGTAGTGCGTGTTTTTCCACGAGTAGCGGTTAGCAAAAAAGGCATCAAACTACACCGTATCAAATTCGACATGAAACGTAGATGCTGAATCCTTAGTGTTATTTTCAAGCTCAGGAACTGTCCATATTAAATATTCATAGATAATTAGCATGCCCTTGCCGATGATAGGAGAAGCGGTATTTTCATTCATGCTTATAAATGACAGCTCAAAGAAAAACACATTTCCTCTCATAACCTTGTTCTGTTTATGTCAATGATGCGTATGTTTATGTGACATCATACGTGTTGACAGTCACGTCGTGTTTGTTTTCTGACGTGATCGTACCATCATAGATTAGAGCTGGCATGATGAACTTCAAGAGCACATTGTAGGTATGATTAATAATGTCTCATGTCAGTCTAACATCTAGTAGTCCATTTCCCTGGTTGAATTAACTGCAGTTCATCATGGCATATTATTTAAAGGACAAAATTCTTGCGTTCTAGTTTTTGATCTGTGTGTTTTGTCCGTTTTTTTAGATTTGTTTATGTTGCTGTACACCAGAGAGCAAGGAATATTAATTCAGACCTATAGCCCACCCCGTCCTATCGTAGAACGAGATATTCAGATAGCTCAGAGACTTGATAATGCATCACAGTTTGCTGTCAGGAAAAGGGTGTGTTTACATTTTGGTCCCTCAAGCCATAATTAATGTGCGTGTCCACTTAAAGCGACTAAGATCTAGCCTTACATTTTAAAGGCACACTACAGTCACTCTCACGCTACATATGTGGACACTTTAATACACTTAAGCATCTATTTTCTGAGAGTGTACAGCAACAATATAATTCTGTTTTATGCTGATGTTATGGTTAATGTTCCTGCTGTTGTGTTGAGACTGTATGGCAAGAGAAGCTTAACTAGTCATCATTGTTTGCAACGAGGAACTGATCATTTACTAAGACATGTTTCTTTGTACATTATACTGTGCTCTGAGGTCATTTTGCTTATCTGGTTGTTGCTTCCTGTTGCTGTTCGCATCACCTCCAACATGGGTGTAAGCAAAAGGGGCACATTCCAAGAGGCTGGGAGAGGGAATGCTATATGGTCATAAAGCTGTGGTTTGGATTCGCCTGATGCTCTTGTTATTGTGTAGTCTCACAGTTTTAGACCTCAGAGGATGTTTGACATATTTTCCATCCAGTTCAGTGGGTGATGATAATGTGCGTTTTGGTGGATGCTCATATGGGTGTCTGTCTTTCATTTAAACGCTGTGAGAGTCTGTGTCAGAGGAGGAGGTGAGAATGTGGATTTCAGCTCAAGCAGGAAAATCCACAGCAATGTAGTCTGCTTAATGGTCCGGTTACGGTCAAATTTTGGTTTAAAACAGCACTGTGTGTATATGTCTTGGAGCCCTGTGTGTGCAGGTTTCCGCTTGGGAGTTTTGGAAAAGCAGGAGGTTGGCAGAAATATATATAATAACATATAACCATGTAAGTAAAAATATAAGTTACACAATGACATTGTTCTGTTTTTGTACATCACTGTATTGAAAATCCATCTCTATTATGGGATACATGTGAAATTAGTGGTAAGATACGTCAAAAATCTATACCAGTTCTTTTTTTTGACACATTTTAATGATATGGATCCGTGCTGCAATCACATTGAATGTTTAATTGTCATCTTGTGGCAAAACAACTCCTTACATGGAGGTTCCCCCAGTTTGTGTTGATGCCACAAGATCTTTGAACCCTTGCGAACATTCAGGATAGTGTAAGGCCACGGGTGGGTGGGGAAAACTAGCAAAAGGAGGGGGGTCCAGAGAGCAGTCGAGTTTTCGACTATTTTAAACATTTTTTTTTTGTGAGTCAGATTTAAAGAATATGCTCTGGCGTATACGGGCTAAAAATGCACATTGTGCTCAAAATGCATATAGTTACAATATGCCACAGTTATGGTGTCCCCATCTTATCTACTCCCAGGTCAAAGAGTAAGCAATTCCTTGATGCAACACTTGATAACAGGCTGCTTTGTATCAACAGCTTTCTGCCCTACTGTATTACTTCAAACAGGTGCCTGACAATGCAGTAGCTCCTTTATGATGGTTAAGAGATGACATGGTGTTAATCAATAAGAACAGAGAGGAATATGCCATAAATCTCAACTCAGCATGAGTGCACAGGGAAAGCAGCAGCAGTAGTAGTGGTTTCTGGAGTTTCTATGGACTTAGAAATGAGCTGCCATGAATAAAAGCTGTTTAATTTGCATGTATGTGTGAGTGAAACATAATTACAGTATCATTAGATGATTGTTACAATCACGTTATATCATAGTTTGCTTTCCTGAGCATATGTAGGCATAGTCAGTCCTTCCTAAATGAAAGTTTATAAAAGGAGGTGTAATCATCATTCTTTGTGGGGACGTTGCATGTTTAAATTCTACTGATGCTGGGAGGTTGAATGGAGTTGTGTAGTAAGTTTAAATAAATATGTTCTGATTTAAATATCTCAAAGATTGATGGTTTAAAATTCGAAGTCAGCGAAACCTACAACACGTCAGTGTCTCAATGACAACTAAAAACTTCACACACCCCAGAACAAGCTTGTTTTTGACTGTCACTCAGAGACTGTGACAGACATACAGTCTCAGAGGATTTAGAGGATTTATCCTCTAAATAAATGCAGTTTTAGCATCAGTTAGCTGAAACTGAGCCTGTACTGAGTCTGCGTGAGGCACATATGGCCGGCTAAATAAGCCATTGCTAGTTTAACTAAGACATTACACACGTTTGATTTTGACTGTCTTGTCACTCCAGCACTGGTTGCTTGGCTTTGCTCTCTGAGATGTACGTTTTTATTCTGTGGAGCTTTAGTAAGCAGACTTACAGCAGTGCTGATGGGATTAACATGTTCTTCCTCTTCCTTAAACACAAGCCAGTCAACTTCACTACCTTATATTTGAGCCATTATAATCAAAACGTGTGTCAGTACTGTAGTTAATTCGAACATGTTCTGTGTTGAGCAGAGTTGTTTTCATGATTGCTAAATAAATGCTAAGACATGTTTTGTTTAACATTTAACAATTGTTGTTAGATTTTTTAAAATTTTTCAGTCATGAACAGAAGAAACAGTTTTACTATAGTAAGTGAAATAACAGATAATGCATCATATCAGCCAAAATGTTTAGCTAACAAATGAGAGATCTCATCACCAGATAAGGTGCTTACAAGTGGTGACTCCACTAGTCCCTGTTTAGATTATGCAGTGAAAAAACACAGTTAAGGGTTTTAATTTAGTGATGGCATAAAAACAAACATTTCTAAGGGGGTCAAATTTGCAGGGAAGTTTCAATAATTCGATCTTTTGAGCTTGGGAGCCTGATGCCTTTAGGATGTTCTCACATCTGAAAATCCAGAGCAAGATTCATGTTTATTTTACATCGTATACATTTGGTCCAGTTAATATTCTTTCCACATTGCAAGTTTGCAAGCATACTGAAAAACATACCCTGGCCCTGGCTTCATGAGACCTGCGTCTTCCTGGGCTGGACACTAATAGTTTGTTGATATCTGTGTGGTTGGTGCGTGACACTTAGGCTGTTAAAAAATTACTTCCTCATTTTCATTTGTTAGTAGATTTTCTGATGGCACCATGCACCTTAATGTACTGCTGACTCGTTTTCTGTATCTTTAGTGGGTATTTCTCTCCCATCCATTCAGAAAATGCATTAAATGATTTGGAATTGTATGGCATTCGCCAAATAACACTAAAATAGTCAGTCTCCACATTTCTCTGTGTGCAGCTGCGGCTCATTTATACTTCCGATTTGTTTTCTTCAGTGGGCTGCCTGGTCTTCTTGTATTTGGTCCAAATGTTCGAACCATCCAAAAAGTTTTCACACTACAAATATTTGCTTCGAAAATCTTGGTTAACAGGGCACGAATACTACACCAAGCTCATTAATAAAAAAAACAACACAATAAAAAAAACACAACAACAATAACAGCAAAAGAAAAGAAAACGAAGGCCACTGCTTTCCATGATCTTGGCCTTTTAAACTTCAGAAAAATGAATCAAGAATCATGTTGTGTGCTGTGAAACTGTTTGCAAATATAATTTCATATATGTGTTCCCCTGCTCACCACACATATTTGGCCTTTGGTTAGAAACAACAGCACAGTGGCCTGAGTCTTTTGTTAGAAAGACTATTTGTAGAGAATGTCAGCATCTAATAAGTTAAGATGTAATAGCTGGCTACTTCATAGCTAGGTGGTTGCCTTTGACCATCAGGTCTGATTAAGCCACTGGTATATAAAGAAAAAGAGTAACTGCCACTTGTGGCAGTGAATTAATCACCATGGGTTCAGACAGAAGCACACTAAACAAATGTGGAAAATTAATGTGGATAAATGATTAAGACACTGTTAATTAAGCAAGTACTGTACACTGAATGCAGTGTAGTCACTTAGAGCCTCACAGCAAGTGCACATGTATCTCTGTTGTTAACAAATAAAAGAAGCCTTTCTGCCATCCTGCATGGTTTCCTTCCAGTCTCATATGAAGAACTGATGCTGTGAGTGTGGTGAGAGGAGCGTAGGTTTGAACATGCTGGGGACTGCTGCTGGATTTTTTATACTTTGGTCTTGTTTTGCTTTGACAACCTTTGCTAATTACTCCCAAAAGGCCTTGTTGGTAGCTGAAATGAAAAGTGACCCCTGTACGCAGAGAGGCATGCCCAAAGGTCTGGGTCTCCCAGCAACATTGCAAGGCTCCCTCTGGTGGTTTCCTTGTATGGAAGTCTTCTCTCCCCAGGGTGTAACTCTGGGCACTTTGTGAGAGAATGTGAAAGGAAATAATGTTACTAAACATTTGACTAATGATGAGACTAACTAGCTCAAGTACAACAACAAAACCTGGAACTTAATGGATAATCTTACTTTGTCTTTTAGGGACAAACAATATGGCATTATTTATTGAGATAAATTCGTCACATAACACGATGCTATTCTAAGCCAATAGTAAATATCACTACTACTTAAAGAACACTGACTAAATGCATCTTTAATTAGAAACAGACCTTAAAGAGTTTTATTAGTGCAGCACAGAGTGTGAAACACTAAATAGAATTCATATTTTCTGTTCGTTTAACATCTTGAAGAGACCTATTATGAACAGCGATGTATGAAATCGATGTAGTTGTCGTTCTTTGTTTCATTAATTAAAATGTGCTGTAAAATGACCATCATTGGCTGTCTTGTCAAATATTATTAGTTCCCATATAAAAACAGCTGAAGCTCATTTACATGAATATTACTCACCTTTTCCGTCATTTATAAGTGTCATATAAATAAACATTAAAAACTGCTGCTTTATAAAGTTATTTTGGTATTATAAAAGATTTTTGTGTCTTTTTTTGTGTTGTCAGACCCATGACATTTGCCATATTGCAGTAAAATATAGTAAAATAATAACATGGGAGAACACTTACAATCACATTAAATGTAGTAATTTTGACAGATTTAGACATTTGCAAATCAGGATTTGCAAAAAACCCCACAACTTTATTTTAATTGCTATTGTTGCTAAGGGTGTACTGGTTGCATAGCTGGGAGTAAAAGAGAAATATTCATTCACACACACTCATGCACACAGGTAATGGTAAGTTGGCGATATTTGTCCACCCCCCTCTCATAAAATAGGAAAATTCTAGAAACATTCTAAAAAAAACACTTTAATTTGTTTTAACCCAAAAGCAGAAGAAATTTCTAGTGCTCACTATGCATTTGAGAAAGTGATTCTAATACTATGAGGTTTGGTTTCAGATCATGCGTAATTATTGCATTCACTATTATCGGCAGCCACATTTTTTGTTTGTTAAAACTGCCTCAACAGGAAAGCCAAGTTTTATTGCTAATTGTTACTTTCTTCATTTAAATACAATAAACAGAGTCAGTGGAAGCTGAGGGGCTGTTGACTTGTGTGTTTCAGTTTGGGCTTTTTACACTTATTGGTCCAGACCAAAGGCTTTTCGCTCAGCAGTGGTCTGAGTGTTCAAAGGATGTTTTAGAGGTGGTGTTGTCATAGCAACTGCCAGTGCTCAGGGCTTACCTGCAGCCAGCAGCCGCAGGGAAGAGAGGAGGAGGAGGAAGAGAGACGTGAGCACAGGTGGAGTTGCCTCACCCAGCCACATACACATACTCTCTCCCACACTCACCATGGAGTCTGTAAAGACACCCGCACAGCCCGTCTACAGCCGCTGGTCCTACAGGTACAGACAGTCGTTTGGGTCAGGCTGGTGAACTTGCATTATGGGTGACATAAAGTGTCAGCTGTTTGGGCCTTGTTTGCTGTAACTAGGTGTCAGATGACTTATGTTGTCTGGGCTCTTAACTGCTTTGTTTGGGTTTGGTGATTTAGTTGCGATAGATTTGCGCTCAGTCTGTTTTGTATTGTGTATGTGTGGTAATATGTGAGAAAGAACACAATGCTAACCAAAATGATGCCAAAGAAAATTATATATATATATATATATATATATATATATGTATATATATACATTTGTAATTCTGTGGGAGCTCCTGGTCAAAGCTTTAGCCCATTGTAATGCTAAATTGTAACATCAGTGGGGCTTTTCCATTTAAAAGCCATTATAATTTATGATTAAGCTTAATGTTGGTCTGTGACATCTGACCCTGTTGTTTATTAAAAAGATATAAACTTTTCAAATGGTGAATAAACCGTTTTATTAACACTGTAGCATTTCTCATGCTCTGAAGGTGTGATGACGGCATGTAGCTTCAAATTATAGCTCCTGTTGATTCCACTAGAAGGCCACATTTTCTCCCCGTTGTCAGTCTTGCCAGGTAAGGATTACCTCAGTGTCTTGAGATCAGTGTGTTCCTGTTCATTTTTGCCAACACTTCTTCTAATGTTATGCTTTATGTCCAAGAAGAATAAACACTGGCACCACCACATTCAATGGTGACAGCTGTAGGGTGTCTTTGTGTGGGTCAGCAGACATGATGAAACACAGAGACACTGAGTAGGCAGACCAGACCTCAGTCCCGAATCGCAGTGTAGAGTAGCTGATGAAATTCTTAAACAAGCACACAGGCATCGTGCACACAGCTTGTTGGAAAGTGGGCTAAAAATGAACAGGAGCTTTATCAAGAGACTGGTGTAATCCCTAACTGTCTGGCACTATCACTGCATAACAGAGGCGAGGAAATGCAGAAATTCATATTAGAAAAGAAACAGAACCTGCAGCTAGTTTTGTGAGTTTATGTTAATGAATAAAACTGCTACCATACATCTGTATGTATTGTAGCATCCCCTTGTGCTGGGGCTTGGACACAGACATGTAAACAGAGCACACTATTATTCTTCTTAAGTTTTATTAGTGCGCTTGCTCTGAACACAGCACACTATTGTTCTTGTAGTTTTCTTCTTCTTCTTCTTCTTCTTCTTCTTCTTCTTCTTCTTCCTTTTCTTCTTCTTCTTCTTCTTCTTCTTCTTCTTCTTCTTTCGTTCACCCGTTTTTTGGCCCCCTACTCCTCTCAGAGCTTTCGAGATAGAGACACCGTTCCAACTCTGACACATCGGGCCCGGTCTGAAGTTAATGGCTTGTTCACAGATTTTTGATGCGTTTTGCCATTTGTGCGTTATTCACGTTTTTCCAGCGAAACCGATTTGCAAACGTATTGGCACAACCCCCTAAATCCTCAGCTTTCAAATAGTCCTGCTCGGACATGTTTCATCTGAAACCCATCAAACTTCATGTGATCCCTCAGGCCAACGTCCCTGACACACATGCATGGTCGTGATGACCTGCACTCGTCTTTTCCCTTTCTTTCGCTCATCCCTTTTTTCCCCATTCAATTCCATTCATTTTTAACTCCATTGAAATGAATGCAGTTTCAGGTGATCATTAGACCTCAGGCCACACCCCAAATGACACACATATTTTAAACGAACAATATGGACAAAAGTCTTGAAACACACACACAAACTCATTCACTCACACAGACACACACACACTCACAGAGGTTTTTACTAGGGCTGCCCCCAAATAGTCGACTAAACGTTAGTCGATATGAAGAAGGCTTGGTCGAATACATTTTCAT
>JBBKCR010045313.1:0-11022 GCA_037577295.1 Ladigesia roloffi
GTGAAGAATCAGGAGCAGATGGTTCCAGATGATGGGGCGGTGATCAGTATACTGGTGGTGCTGAATGCTGAGTGGCTTGAACTCTTTATCTCGACTCCATTTTTCTTTAGACCTTTTTGCAGTCTGTCACACTAAACCATTTGTACACATTTCTTTCATTTAATCTACACAGTATAACAAAGATAATACTTTTGAAACACCAGGGTAGTTAAAAACGAAATATAAACTAATGTTGGGTGGTTTACAGTTCTGTAAATAAAACAGAATGTGTCATTACATGCTCTAACCTGGCTAAAGACAGCAGTATGTACTTATATAACTGGTACACCAAGCAACTGGGGTTCAACCTGCTCAGTCTCATGTTCCTGAGGACCTTAATCCAAATGAGTTGAGTGGTGCCCAGTCAGATAGCTGATGAGATTCAACACCCAGTTCCACACTGAGTGGCTGAAAATAAACTGTTATATAATATTCACATCACATGACATTATAGACAGAAAATCCATGGCCAAGTATTAAGTCCACACAAAGCTTCCAGAACAAGAGAGAAGTCTTACTTACAGAGGTTTGCTTTAGGTATTTCCCCACAGTTTCCAACAATACACTAAATTCCCATTTACATACTTTAGCATATACAATATTTTGCATTGCATTTCAACACTGAGGGAAAAATATGACGCACTATTAGATTTACACAATTTAAAGTGATCTCAAGCCATCCAGTAATCCAGATTACCCTTGATTTTACACCAAGTCCAGTCATGGTAAATCAAATGTGTTTAGTTACACTTTTTATTAATATTTATTCCTTATATTTAGTTTTTATTTTTATTTTATTTTATTTTTCTTTAAGGTCACAGGCGGTCATACAAGCATTTCACTGCATATCGAACTGTGTATGACTGTGTACGGGACAAAATTTGAATTTGAATTTGAATTGTGTAAAGCAACAATTCAGAATATTCCTGTTCATACACCGAGTCACCTGCCTGCACATACAGCTCATTGCAATCATTTACATCAGCAAGAGATATCATGTGACGGTTACACATAGATCTATTAATGGCCTCCAGTGTGTATTCAGGCTCAGAAGCTGGAACTCATCACCTGCCCACAGGGCATCCCATATGAAACGTCCTCATTTATTTCAATCAAAAATATATTACAAAATTGAGAAATATACTTTTTGATCATTCATAAATGATAAATTGATTGATAATTACTTCTCAAACCTCTCAGTACCTCATTAAATCAGAAACTCTTTGATGACCTTAAATTGTCCGTAGTTATTCAGTAACACATAATCATTTTTCATAAGGCCACATAACACATATCTTGTGACAACTGACATAAACCTGCATAAAAATGTATAAAGGCCAACAAATATGCCTTATACTGGGGCTGTTGTACAATTTATTGCATTTTAATTCACAATTTATTTTCAATCTAATCAATCGTTTCTATTGCCTGGCCAGTTAATATATATTGTATCTCATTATTTCTATGTACCTTATCAAAATTTGCATTTATCTAATGATGAATAGCATATCATATGTATTTGGCTCCTTTTGCATGATGTACCAATAATTTAATTGTATTTTTTTTTATTTGCCCTCGAATTCTATTTACAAAGTTTACATTTTTAAACATTACTGAAAGCTTAGCTCCGCCCACATTTGCAAAGTTATGATCTGAAAAGTCTCTGAAAAGCTGTTTTCTTGTAGAATCTAAACAGAATATGCAAATGTGTCTGTTTCCTTTGTACTAATGAGCAACATTCTCACATACAGTACAGGCCTCTCTGGCTGATGCAGTTCTGAGGCCCATCCTTACAACTGAATCCCACATTCAGAACCAAATCCTGCATTCTTTACATTTTGTATGTTCCCCCCAATCACATTAAGAATTATTTTACAGACTGGTTTTCTAATAAGTTGCTTATTTATGAGCGTGTGTAAGATTTTGTTCTTGAAATGATGCGAAAATGGTTTGGAATAGTGATAAAAACATATAATAATGAGACTGCAATTAACCTGTTATTTAAAGATCTCACTCTTGAGTGTGTAATACAATAAACAATAATTCTAACATCTTATTGTGTTGTTTTAACTATGGAAATATGCATACTTATGTACATGAAGCTTCATTTGCATAGTAAATGAGACATCTAATGCAAATAATATTTGAGAGAGTATCGAAACTCACTCATTTGTACATGTAGGTCCATTTGCGTAACAAATTAAACATCTGATATGAATAACATGTGTAGGAATATAATAAATGAAATGTCAAAGACATTTCATGTATATTTATAGAATATTTTGTATATTATTCTGCTTTTATATTATATTTTCACTTAATTATAATTATAAATAAATCCTTTTGTTGCACTGCTTCTTTTTTACTGTCCACTTTGCAGTTGTAACAATGTGCATTTCCCACCGGTGGGACTAATAAACAGCTCTCTTACTGTATTTTCATATATCTTAACCTTTATATCACCCTATTCAGCTGCAGTGTCTCACATTAAGAAAATCAAAGGTGCACAATCTTCCCTGTTCCCCAAATAGAGCTCACAGTGTCTCGGTGGAGTTAGAGGCATAACGTTGCTAACAGGTTATATAACCTCATACAGGAACAAGTGTAAACCGACCCGTTCAGATTAGTAACTGATTACAAGTGTAGTGTTCAAGAGAGAGTTGTGTAGTTAAGAGCCGGAGGATTTGAAGCGAATTCCCGTGTACAGGCTCATGACTGGGCCTGGTGTTTAAAGGGTTCAGGGGTGAGAAGGGATCTACCTGCTCATTGGAGGATGAGGATCTGCCCTTCCTCCGGTAGGAGAGTAAGTCCCAGAGCTTGCGCCACAGGTAGGAGGCCATCAGATACACGCTGCTCACTAACCAAACGTCCCGGCCTTTCAGGAAGCTCTCCATGCTGTTTTCCAGAGACTTCAGCTCGTCTCGCTCTTTGCTTCAGCCGTTCCCAACGTGGTTCTGAGCCCAGGAGCAAACTCAGATGCTCAGAGAGGAGGGGGCGAAGGCTAGAGGCACTGAGCAGTAATGTGAGTCCCCTCACTAAAAACATACCGGCCTTTGAACAATTCAAATAATCGCCCCCCTCCCAACTGTCTAGTGGAGACGTCCCACCTCCCCAAGGCCTACAGGGGACCAGAAGGACAAACCTACTTGTCCCTGTGACGAGCGGCTGGCAGGTGTTGGAGTAAAGGGTGTCAGAAAACACCCTTGGCACTATGGTGTGGCCAAGGGAGGCAGCAGGGTCTCCTTGGCTGGAGCAACTGGTGCCACTGACATGCAGACTGACAGCCAGCTAAATACGCTAGTCTTCGCCACCACCACCTTCCACTGCAGCTTGTATTTATACACAGTAAGCACAATTCTGGAACCCCCAAATATAAATGTTGTGGTTTCCAGGGGATGGATTGTTTGGCGTTGGCGCCAAGGGTTAATTTGGATACGATGAAAGGAGGAAACAGCACAGATAAACGAATAAATCAAGTTAATGCAATGGAATAAATACTTGATATGGACCAGTGATAGACACTGTGAATAGCACTTGTTCATGGAAAGGAAGCTTGATTTGATTTACCAGGAAAGGTGCAGGAACATTCCCTGACAGAAGCATATCTCTGGAGAGCAATGGGGTGAAACTTGGCTCACAAAGCCAGGAGTCTTGACCATGAGACTGTAAGGACCTTGCATGAAGACTAATCTCAGGTAGTAGTCCACAGATCACAGCTCAATCCTGGGGTTGGTCGATTCCAATTCCAGGAAATGGGAATTAAGAATATTACAATATGGGATCCCACAAAATAATCCCAAAAACTAAGGACATCTGGCAATAATGATCACCTTTGAGCTCAGAAAATGAAAAATTGAGAGACAAATCGGCCAAGATTGGCCTTACTAATGGATACTAGCTCAGCTGCACCTGTTTCTGTCAACTCCTGCAGGTGCTTCGATTTTTTGGCAGTGGCCATTTTGAATTTTACATTTTCCATGTCCGGTTTGCTTTAGTAAATTACAGTAACTGAAGCTGGGCTATCTATGTGTGTGTGTGTTTCTATTCACACCTCTCCAAGACTGATCTCACTTTCAATACAATATTACTTTACTTATTAGTTTTTCTTCACTTTTTCTTACTCATTAACTTCTTGAATTTGCAGAATATTCCATTCTCTGGGGTTCTGGGGGGTTGGGGAATTTTGTATGTGTTTATATACACACATAGACACATGCACAAATAAAACGGTGCTGTAATTTATGTTTCTTTTTATGCTTATTCACCATGATCATACTTTGTTGTCCTCTCGACTGTCTCCACTTTATCTGCAGAGCCATCCCAAGGCCTCATTACAACGAATCTGATAGCTTGGCAGACCAGCCAGCAAACAGTAACTCTTGAATCCCAAATTGCGTAGCTAACATATACTGACACTTAACTAACTAGCGACTATCCAGCATTCTGAGAGTCTGGGCTATGACACAGACATCTGAAATCTCATGGATCCTCACTCTCTAACACTTTTGGCTTCAGACCATTGCCTGATACATTTTAAGACGTTTGTCAGCGTCCCACCAGTTTGCTCTACGACTGTATGAGTGGGATGCCCTGCTCAGCCAAGCCCAGCTACTCTGGATAGAGTCTGAGTAGAAGAACTAAGATGTACTGTGGTAACACCAAGCATGTGAGGGATGGGTGCTCTCTTACTCTTAGCCACAAGCCAAGCATAACACTGGACTCCAATGGACCATATTACTACCTCCCTTTTATCTTGTATACCTCTCATATTACATTCTGGACTTTCGGTGCCATCTGTTTACTCTTTACTGCCACTACAGGGACACATTTGTCCTGTCATTTGACTAGATAAGCGATAATCTACCTTTAATATGGTTCGGTGCTGGTAACTCCATCTTGTGTAATATTATATGTATGGTGCAATGCAGCCATAGGGAAATTATTTAAATAAAATTCACATTCAAATATGCTGTATGCTTATCAAACTGCATGAAAAACACATATTAAATGTGTACAACATTAAATATATATAGTTTTGTAACAATCTAAACATTGTAGATGTGTTCATACATGAGGAAAATGAGAAATTGGCCACTTTTGTGGTTTGTGCCACGTAAGATTTATTTCTGGCATTATAAGACTTTATGTATTTAGTAATGGTAGTCACTACCATCAACACACACTGCTCCCCAGGCGCCCCTCATTGGTGAATGGGTTAAATACAGACAAAGAATGTCACACTGTTCACACTGTGTGTTGTGGTATGTTCATAATTCTATTTATTATATATTTTCTCTCGTTCAATGTATTTTGCATAGTGCAATTATATTTATGGTGCAACCAGGGGCAGTCTGGGACAAAAATATAAAATGGCAATATGAAATATAAAATCTCTGTAGAGATTACTCTAATATGATACATGCTATGCTATATACACAAATATCTATAAGCACTGTAAATCCATAGCTTACAGTTAAGTACTTTATTAACAATAGTGGTTAGGAGCCAAGAGCCACAACTGCATCCTTGGCTTTGAAACTCATCTCATTTCATTCTCTGGTAACTGAGCATACTAATGGTCCCCCTGGTGGAGGGTTTAGGACCTACAGCCTCTAGACAAGTCATTTAAGAGTGGCACTACTCTGTGGAAAACACAGTACCCATCTATTGCTGGTCTAGAATCAGGGTTATCCTTTCCCCATACAGTATTGGGTAGGAATTTCACTGCCATGCCCAGTCATCAATCTATTATGTCTTTAAATGATTTGACACGTGGCACACAAGCACGTAACAGCGCAACCCCGTGGACGATTACAGGCGGGATTTGTCATAGATATTATACTGCCACTAGATGGCAGCAATGTACCTATTAACACCACAGGTAGGCCTTAGTCAGTCAATACCAGTCAGAAGTAGAAAACTTCACTGATCCCGGAGGAAATTGCCTATGCTAAGACAACACAGAGGCGATAGCAATACACAATATATATCTACAGAAATCCTCAGAAAACGCTGAGTAATAAATACACTATGCTGTATAGAGAGAATGCTGTGATAAGGTTAAAGATTATTATATAAATAATAAACGATAGATAGATTTTTAGAAAGTGTGTATGTTATTGTGTGTGTGTGTGTGTGTGTGTGTGTGTGTGTGTGTGTGTCTCACCTGGAAGTCTCCAGTCAGCTGGATGTGTTTGAGCTCCCAGAAGCAGCGCATGGTCTCCACTCTCTCCAGGTGGTGGAAGAAGGTGAAGCGGCCCAGGTTCACGCTGTCTGACTTCTGGGGCACCACCTTCAGTCTGGCCTGCTTCAGAGGGGGCGAAAGGTCTGGAGAGCCCACCTTCACCCTCAGCTTCACTGCAGAACCTGCTCTCTCATGGCCAGGGGTCTTACCAAAGCTGAAACAGCAAAACCAGAACAAATTAGCTTACTTGTTTCGTTTGGTTTCCACCATGTAGATATATGTAAATATTTTCAGTGTGTACACACATAGATATACTTATTTAGGTTTATACACACACACACATACACACACACACACATAATTTGTTATCCAGTAGTTACTATCTTTATTTATTCTGCAAGAATAGTTATGTGATACCTTGCCATAATGAAAGGAGTAATGTTAGAAAACATATATTTTTAAATAGAAGTAGTAGTAGTAGTAGTAGTAGTAGGAGTAATGTTGTTTTTGTTGTTGTTTTTTTACATTTATTATGGTATGAGGTATTGTTTTTGTGTAAAGTATTTTGCTCATATTGGTGATTATATTATCTGTTATATTATTATTATTATTATTATTATTATTATTGTTGTTGTTGTTGTTGTTGTTGATGTTCTTATGTGTGTAATAATATATGTTACATATACATAATATATTTGTAAATGTAATAATTCAACTGAAACTACACGCGCTCTTTGCGAATTCGTCCTTAACTACATTTCCCACAATTCCCCACAAGTGGGCGACCTCTAAAAGTTATTTCCCCTCTTTTATATTTCGCAAATAAATATAGAAAAATGCAATACAGCATGTTTTAGCTGCCGAAAAAACGTTTAAAATATATTGATTTTGGTATTATTAACTTATAAATAATTATCTAGAATATAAACACTGTCGCGGTGTAACTTCTGACGTCGAGCTGCGCGTGGAACGGAGATATGGCGGGAGAGAGGGACAGAGACAGAGACGGGGACAGGGACGGCGAGACAGTGAAGTGTCCTGTGTGTGCAGAGGAGTTAGAGTGCGGCAAGATTAACGCACACCTGGACGAGTGTCTGCAGCAGCACACTGAACAGGAGCCTCCCGCCAAGAGACTCAGACCGGGGGGCACAGCGGGGGCAGGAGTCTTTTCACTCTTCAACAACAAATCTAAAGACCCTCAGACTCCACAGAGAGTCAAGGAGCCTCTGCTGGGTGCAGACAAGGCTAACACCTCCTCCGCCACCTCCTCCTCCTCTTCCTCCTCCTCCTCCACCTCCTCAGCTCCAGGTCTGAGCCTGGAGTCCCTGCTGACTGTGGAAAAGCCTCTGGCAGAAAAGCTAAGGCCAACCACCCTGGAGGAATACTTTGGGCAAAATAAAGTTGTGGGAGAGCAGACACTGCTGAGGTCTCTGCTGCAGTCCCAAGAAATCCCATCTCTCATCTTCTGGGGACCTCCAGGATGTGGCAAGGTCTGATCATGAAGTAACAAAACTATACTTCATTGTGTTTATATAACGTACATGTGTGTATACACCTGTCTATATACATATGTATGTGTCTGTTTGTATTCATTGTAGCTCGCCCCTCATTTCTTCCTCATTTGTTTCCGAATATCCTGACATTTCTTGGATTATTAATGTGGTCTTGATGGTTCCTGAAGGTCTTTTACAGTCCAGTCCCTGAATCTGACCAGTTTCAGAGGGATACTTTGATAACAGTGATAAAACATTTCAAGAAGAACAAAGACCATCTAAGTTAATCGAGGAGTCTGCATGATCAGGCGGTGATCAGTATACTGGTGGTGCTGAATGCTGAGTGGTTGTAACTCCTTTATTCAAGATTTAAGATTCAATTTGTCACATGCATAGTCATACAAGTACAACACACAGGGAAATGTACCCTGAAAAAATCCAGATTTATTGTTTATAATGTTTACACAGTCACAAATGAGCAGTTCAGGTTAAATTTTATTGTACTTATATGACTACGCATGTATCCTGAATATAGGCTCCTAATATCTTTAGGCACTTTTGAGCTTTATATTTATTTTTAAGTATAAGCCTTAAAATGTATCTTTAATCTACTTGATATGTTAATTAACTCTGTTCTGATTGGCTGTCACTATATTGAAACACTCCTTATCACTTCAGCGGGGCTGAAGTAGATGTATGTTTTTTTTTTTTGTTGTTTTTTAGGTTTTTTGGTGGCATGTCCTCTTTAAAGTATTTCCAGTCGTCTCACAGGCCCATGTAGACTCGTGAGACTCGCGTTTCTTCTGAATGGCGCCCAGTAAAGGACTGGCACAGATGCATCTGGGGCATCTAGTGCTGACAGTCTGAAGTCTGAACCCTCTTCATCTGCTGAGGAATGTGTAACCAATCCACGCAGAACATTGGCTTGTCTAAGCGAGGGAGCTTTTGAAAGGCCTTGGCGTTCTCCTCTGCCGGCGGCGTGTGTGTGTGTGTGTGTGTGTGTGTTTGTTCTGTATATAGGCCAGCCGCTGCATTTTGACCCCGACTTCTGACCTTTTTATCGCGCTTTGTCCCGGGCGAGAGTTTGTAAGGCCACGTTTTATGACCACATTCTTGCACATGAGCACCCTGATGACTGAGGGGCCCAGACGAAAGTGGATAAATGTTGTTTCAGTGCTGCCTTTGACGACCAGATGCTTAGGATGACATTCTGTTCCGCAGACACATATCAGGACTGCTTGAACACACCGTGGCCCTGCATGCAGGTGTATTTAGAATGGATTTAGTTTAAGTGCACTTTCTTCCCTTACATTCCAGATGAGGTGTTGACCCCAATTCACCAAAATTGGTGAAAAATGTAACGTTTTTGCCCCTAAAATTGTTGGGCAGTAGCTCATTTCGCTCAGGGTGTGGAGAAAGGATGAATTCATTACTGGTTTTAATAATACAAATAATAATAATAATGACAATAAGGAATGCATGGTGTATCATTGGCTGATATCTTTTCTGGTAAATTGATATTGACTATCAGCCTGCAATTTAAATTATAATCCCTAAATATAATCTGTTATATATATTTTATATATAATGTTGTGTTAATAGTATATTCAACTTGAAACATATTTATAGCGTAATGTTTTTTACTGGGCTGATATTGACATTATAATAGATCATTAAAAGTGTATTATAAAAACGTATTTCGATTTTATTGAATTTATTTAGATTTTTTTTTTTTTATGTTGTTCTTCTCTCTGTGTTTCTGGGCACTTATATCATCAGTTTTGTCTGGCATCCGTATAGTTTCAGGATTCCGATTCTGATTGCAGCCAATGCTTTGGCGCCCATTTTTAGATCGAGCTCAAACTAAGGACTATGTGTAACACGTGTGGTCGCTGGCTCGCT
This sequence comes from Ladigesia roloffi, assembly GCA_037577295.1. Classification (NCBI taxonomy): domain Eukaryota; kingdom Metazoa; phylum Chordata; class Actinopteri; order Characiformes; family Alestidae; genus Ladigesia; species Ladigesia roloffi. The sequence continues at coordinate 9,619 of JBBKCR010045313.1, forward strand.
TCTGAGCACCACAGCTGTAATTTAACGTTAAACATGATAGAAAAAGTGTTTTTATCAGTGTCAAACAATCAATCTGCATATTTTTTCCTCCATTAATGAGATCAGCCGTTGACTAGCTATCGTGGAGTCACATGATCGCTAGATGGTGGAATTGTAAATTGTAAATAAAATTGTAAGTAAAGTTTATTTGTGTGTGTGTATATGTGTGTGTATGTGTGTGTGTAGAAGCTGATTTCATGGTAAATTATTGCTCTTGATGCGTCTCTTCCCATTAAACCTGGTATTTACATGACCCGTTAACCCAGGGCAACCAAAACAAAAGTCCTTCCATTATTTCTTACTAATTAAAAATGAGCTAAAAATGAGTTATTTGTAATTATTAGGACAACGTCTTTTGACGGTAGACATACTATTGTTTTGACGAACTAAAAACAGTTTATAAGCTTATTTATTTATTTACGTAGATATTTGTTTGAGTGATTTGCGTTGAAAAAGAGCTAACCCATTTGTTTGTTTGTTTGTTTCCAGACGACCCTGGCCCACATCATTGCCAGCTCCAGTAAAAAGAAGGGTGCGGCACGCTTTGTCACTCTCTCCGCCACCAGTGCTTCCACCAATGACGTGCGAGAGGTCATTAAACAGGCCCAGAACGAGCTCCGGCTCTTCAAGAGGAAAACCATCCTCTTCATCGACGAAATACACCGCTTTAATAAATCTCAGCAGGTCAGTCAGAACATGCTGGTCCTTTCAGGTTACTCAAACATTATATATAGACGTCTTATCGAAAGGAACATGCCTTATTATTAACCTTGTATCAGGTTCTGATGTTCTAGTGTATCTCAGTTCCGTAGAGAAACTGGTTTCTCTCCACAGTTTTTGAATGGACATCCCAAAAACCACGTCCATGGTGTCAAACCGGCTTTTGTTATAGTGCTCTTTTATTATTTCTGGTCTTTTTTGAGTGTTGAACGTTCTTCTTTCTATACCCGTGTGAGACCCGAACTCAGAGAACTCGTTAGTGACGTCCTGTATCACTTTCACGTTTCTCACAGAGTTAAAGATCAATTTGTTAGTCTTAGAAAACGAACACTGGTAACTAGCACAGACACTGGAGTTTGAACTTCGTCGACTTCACAGTTAGTTTGTGGCTCCGTTGTTGCTTTTTTGTGCAGACAGTAAACAACGATGTCCAGTGTTGTGCATGAACTAGTTCAAAAGAAGGCGTTCATTGAACACCTTCATATTTCAGTGAACTTTGAACTGAAATCAACTTATTAGTAAATCAAGAACTTGAAGGTGAATTTTATGTGTGATGAACGGCGTAGATGTCGTTCACTGTTAGAATGCAATTCAACATCGGGATTTATTTTCACCTGATGAGTCGAGTGACAAGGTCGGCTCACA
>JBBKCR010045334.1:0-11021 GCA_037577295.1 Ladigesia roloffi
TGGTCCGGCCCCTCTGTCAAATTTTAGAAACCATTGTGGCCCGCGAGTTAAAAAGTTTGCCCACCCCTGATCTAGACTCTTTTACTTTAAATAAAATATTTTTCTCTGAATATACACACTATTTGGCTATTTCTCATCATTATCAGTGTAATAAATGAGATTCTTTTCAGCACCACAGAGCTCGAAGCGCAGAGTGAAACTTCTCTCACATTAAATTGCTTCTGAGACGCGACAGAGGATAAACGAGGAGAAAGCAAACCTCAGAGGTTCAGTTTTTGCTCTCTTTCTCTATACCAAAAATGTAGCCTAGGTATATCAGAACGCTTCTCAAAATAATGTACGATTGGATTAAATGGCTTGAACATGTAAACGTGGAACAAACGAGGATCTCTTTTTTTGACACCCATGTAGTTCGTTTGGGTTATTGTAATCCGATTAAATTTTATCGGATTTAAAAAAATGTGTCTATGTAAACGTGTCTACTGAAATCATTGAAACTTAGTTTAAGGTTGAAAGGATCAGTGCTGTCTTATACCCATAAAATATTCAGCTTTGTGTCCAGCTGGATAGAGGATTCTTTATTCATTCTTTAATAAAACAATAAGCAGCATTTCCCTGATTTGTGTGATTTTTTAAAAGTTTCTGACTTTTGCTTCATTTCCATGAAAACTACGTACTAGTGCAATTTATAAAAAGTGTTATCTCATAGTAGTTCTCCTGAAACACTCACCACCTTCCTAGGAACCTTTTATCACTCTCTGCTGCAAAGCTGTTGCACAACAGATACAGTTCTTTCAAAATCAAGATGAGTGTGGAATAGAGGATGGGTTGTTTTTTTTTAGGAAGTAAAGAAGAAAGAACATTACATTAAGCTGCAGAAATTCATTATTGTAAATTATATTTATAGCCAATACTTGTAGAAATGTCTATGCATTGCAGTGAGGTTGAAAAGGCCTAAAGTAAGTATCTTGAACCTCCACTGCTCAAAAGAAGAGTAAGGCATGCATCAAGACATTTCTCAGTCTTGCCCCCCACCCCACCCCCCGCCAGTGGTGGAACAAACTCCCTATTCCAGTCAGATCTGCGGAGTCCCTCACTGCCTTAAAGCATCACCTGAAACCCCACCTTTTCAAGGAGCACCTTGGTGACTAACTATGCCTCTGGTTTCCATTTATTTATTTATTCTTTCCCTCGTCCCCGCCTCTAAAAAACAAACAAACAAACAAAATTTTGATTATTAAATTTGGACAAAATTTGGATGATTAAATTTGGATTATTCTTTGAGAGGTGTTATATAAGTGTACTTAGCAGGCAGTTACTTGGTTGAATAGTGGATGTTGATTGAAGTATAGCTCTACACGTTTAAGGAACAGACATGTACAGATTAAGCATTGACCTACATCGGTCTGTATGTATCAGTTAAATGTCGTACATGTAAATGTAGTTACTGTGTTTATTAGGGATAGCACCTTGCATTTTGTTTTTCCACATTGGTAAATGATGCAAAGGGGCTTTATTTCTCACAAAGCAGCTTTCTCTGAATTTTATTATCAGTTTAAGGTTTTGGATAATGAATTTACACATTCACTATAATATACTAGTAAACTAGTAAAACTAGTAAAGCTGTTAGTGTCTTGACTGAAGGAATAGAAATCACTGGTCAACATCTGTTTCTTTTCCTCACAATGAAGGCAGTTATACCAAGAAAAAAAATTAAGAAACAGACCAGCATGTGAGATGACACATTCCCAAACAGATGAGGTCACATTTATGGCACTGAATGTTCTGTTTTCCATAAGGTCTTGGAGCCCAGGGCAACAAAATACAGTCTCTGATGTACAGTCAAATAAAGAAAGGGACTTACCTATCCAAGGCTGCTACAGCACAGTGTCAGGCCACTTATGTTTTTGATGTTTATCATGAGTCCATTTCATTCAGTTATACTTTCAGTTCCTGTCTGTGCTGGATGTGTTCCTCATGATTCAGGAGTGAGATGTGAAACACTCATCACTCTCTGCGGTAAAGCTGCCACTGCCAAGTTGCACAATTGCGCTCAACTGCTCTCAACAATCTAAATAGGTCACATGACAGCATGGTCCTTTACCACATACCAGGGCTAAAGATAAAAAATAAAATTTGCATGGATATGGCTCTCCTTAAATGCAGAATTTATGAAATTTATGACTATTGCGATTGTCCTTGCATGTCTTCCATCCTATACCATGTTTACTACACAGAGTATTTTTAATGCTGCATGTCTTCTTCAAAAGTCCCTTGAAGAAATGGATGTGAGTCAGCATGTTAGATGTAGGTTGGAGCTAAACACAATAGGAAATAAATCAGTAGGAGGACAATTACAGAAAATATATTTGAAAAAAAGTGAAATAAATTTGTAGAGGTTAGTAATTATGTTTAAAATTCATAATTTAAATGAATTTGTGTTTTTCATGACAAGAACAGGTGCTTTTTTAAGAAATCAAAGTTGACAAATATTAATATATATTAATTTTATATCATTTTGGAAGTGCAAACAGGAGGTGGCCATTTTTGGCCATGAGGACACTGAGTTTGAGTTTTTTTCTGTCACTGCATAAAAAATAACAATGCATAATAACTCACTGATACTGCTAATTATTGATATATCTTTAGCTGAAATAATGGTTAAAAATAAATTAAGTCGCATGTATTACTTGTGGCCATTTTGGCCACAAGGACGCTGAGTGTGTGTATTTTTAACTTTGCTTTCCCTGCAAAAAATAAACAATGCATAATAATCAGTGTTGCTGTTAATCAGTTACATATCTCAGTCTGTACTATTAGTAACACAAGAAAATCCAGCGGCATTGAGAATATAGAACATTTACACTTTTGAGGTTGTTTGTATTGTATAGTGTATTGTCACGGTTTGGTGTAGAGGAAGGGAAGGGCCGGACACAAAAGTACACGGACATGAGTTTAATGACGACTGCAACTAATAAAACCAACTCAGAAATCCAAATGCATACAATCACATAATTGAAAACAAGAAACATACAGAAACACAAAGGGAAATACAGACAGAGGACCTGTGCTCCTCAAACTAACAAAAGAACATAAACAGGAGCCCCGGCTTGAGAACACCTCAGACGGCCGGGGGTTTACGTGGACAAGTGATACCAGAATGGGAACCAGGACCAAGGGAAAATCAGGAGGAACACTGGTCTGCGGGGAAAACGAGACAGAAACCATAACAGGAAACATAGAATGTGACTCAGGACTACTGGGAACAGAAAACAAACAGAACAGGAAACAAGAAACCGGGAACAAAGCAGGGAAATGGGACACCGGGAATTGGGAACTGAAAACATGAAACATCGGACCATGAAACATCGAAACATGAAACATCGAAACTTGAAACATGAAAACATGGAAATATGAAAACATGAAAACATGAGACAGACAGGGAAACTGAAACAGAGAATGTGGCCTGACACTTGGAGGACAGACCGGGAAGACATGAACGCATTCAGGAGGGCTCCAAGTAAGACAGACAGGTAGACGGGAACACAGAACACCGGAATGACGGACAGGGAGAACATGAACTGATACATAACAGACAAGAAAACAGTAATATCACGAATGACAGACAGGGAAACTGGAACATCACGAGGTCCACGCTCCTCAAAGAAACAAAGAAAAACCAAAACATGGGATAAGGACTCAGGGCAGGGCTCTCCTTGAAAACCTAGAGGAAGAGAGCATCGTGGAGGACAGGAAAACGAGACTGAGGAACACAGACCTAAAACGGACAGAGGACAGGGACATGAACATGACTAGGAATAGACAAGAAATGAGGACTGACCTGACAGGGGAACATACAGGACAGGGGAGCCAGATCAGATTTCCTCAAGGTAATGTGAACACTGAAATGGGGACCGGGACAGGAGTGGGAAACAGGAACGAGGCCAGGGAACAAGTCGATCTCTATGCCTTCCTCGAAAATATAGAGGGATAATCGCAAATCACAGAAATAAAGGAGCAAATTAAAACCTCTCCTTGAGACGCCGAAAGGAACTGGCCTCTCCAGGCATCTCGAGGAGACGAGGAACTTCCTCGGGACAATAGAGGGACTGATACAGGGAACGACGCCGACCGTGCGTCATGCGGGACAGGGGACCTGAGGATCACAGATCTGGATAATAGGGCAAAAAACACCAGGGAGGGAAAGACACTCACCGAGACAAAGACTGAGATCTGAGCTCTCCGGAGAAACTCACAAACACTATCAGGGAACAAAAACAGGAACAGGAACCGGGAACATAAATAGGGGACAGCTCTAGTCAAAGACTATGCCTACCTCAAGTACATAGAGGGAGTCTCCGACATTATGGAGCTAATGAAACCTCTCCTTGAGACTCCGAAAGGAACTTAGCCTCTCTAGGCGTTTCGAGGAGTCTTTGACATCACTGAGTGTATTAAAACCTCTCCTCAAGATCCCGAAAGGAGCCACACGAGACAGGAACAGGAGGGAGAGAGCTCGGACCTGAAACACAAGACAGGGAAAACAGGGGAGACCAAGACAGACAATGAACATGGGACCAGAACCACAGGGAGACAGAAAAACGTGGGGCACACAACGAGATCCGGGAGGGGTGACAAACCCAACAAGACAGGGAGGAGTAACAAATGAATCTTCAACTGTGATGTTTGTTATTCATTTCACTAGGTGGTCATGTGCCACCACTGTTGCATTAAATACCAGTATGTGAAAAAGAAAAACCTTCAATAAAGAGATGGAGTCCATACCACACAGATGTGCATGTGAATGTTAATCGAGGTGGTTATCCAAGATACCCCCGATATAAAATAATTGGCGATGAGGTAAACAGATTACCTGCATGGTGTTCCATCACATTACTGGATGTCAGTACGAAAGACAGAGAATCGGTCTGTCTTAATAAAAGAGTAGAACTCGTGTGATTATAGCATTAGCATGCGGAGCTAAACGAGGGCGAAGGCTAACTGCATGAGATGACGTGACACGGATATATTGGTCACATTAACCTATTCGGTGGAACAGTGGACGACCTACGTGGATCCATTCAATCCCGCTGCAAACGGGATTGAAGCAGACAAAAAGGTAGCTGTTTTTCTCACTGTAATGGGGCAGCCACGTACGGACATTTGCGTAGCCTCATAGCTCCTGACAAAACAGGGGAAAAGACTTATCAAGAGATTGTGAGTGCTTTGCAAGGGCATTTGTCTCCAAGACCGATTGTGATTGCGGAAAGATTCCGCTTCCATAAACAGAATCAACAAGAGGGAGAATTGGTTACTCAGTACATAGCCGTAATTAAAAGGCTCTCGGAGTACTGTGAATTTGGCATGCACTTGTAGGATGCACTGAGAGACAGGCTCATTTGTGGGTTGAACACTTGGCAAAAAGTGTGCATGCTGTGGAACAACCAATCATAAAGAGCCCGATTGCTATTACAAGGAACTAAAATGCCACAGTTGTGGTAGGAAAGGGCACATTTCGAGGGTGTGCAGAAACAAAGAGACTGAAATGAATAAAAAGACAGTGAAACAAAAAGTCAGAAAAAAAACAAGGTGCACCTCATGGAGGCAGAAGGAGGGTCCAGCAGTAATGGTAGCACAACTGATACAGAGCTAACCTTACATAGGTTATCCCAAAAGGGAAACTTGTCACGCATATGTGTTAAACCTAAAGTTGAAGGAAAGACTATTGAAATGGAATTAGACACAGGGGCAGCAGTTTCTCTGGTTTCCAAGAAAATGTATGATGCACAGTTTTGCCACTTACCTTTTGTCATGAGTCTGGCAGCGATCACTGGGGGGCGCTGCAGAACTACAATCTGAGATGCAGATGGAAGAGTTTTGATCTAATTATAAAAACTTTTAAAGAACCTTGTCCGTAGCTTTGCACGGACTCTTTGTATGTCTTCTCATTATCCTCTCTTATCCTTCTTGCTCACCTCTTCTCACCTCCTCTCTTTTCCTTTCACACACTACCATGTATCTTGTACTTTGTAAATAGTGTAAATAAAGTACACATTCATGGATTCCTGCGTTGACGTCTCGTCCCTCACACCCAAACGACTGCTTCATCAGCAGCATGTGACAGAAAATGTCCGTCCACGAGACGTCGCAGATTCTGCAAACCACCAGACAGACCCGAGCCCCCTCTGACTCTCCCTCGCTCAGGACTCGGCGGAACCAAAATGGCGGCGCCCGGAACAACAAACAGGCGAGTACCCTGAGCTCCTCCTATGAGTCTCCATTTCCTCTGGCTTTTCTACATCCGTCAGGGGAGATGTTCTGTGGAGGAATATCAAACAGTTTCTCACCCTGACTGTATACTCCCCTCACAGTGATGAGTTCCGCTGGGACAGATACCACGAGGGGATAAACACACGGATCCAGGATGAGATGGCTGCTTGAGTTGATCTGCATGAGATCATTAGGTCCAGCCTTCGTGCAGAATTTTCTATTACTCAGGACCCTTCCACTCCAGTTCAGATGTCTTTTCTTCCTCAGCTCAACCTTCCTCCTCAGTCAAACCTGCCTCCTCAGTCCAACCTGCCTCCTCAGTCCAGCCTGTCTCCTCAGTCTAGCTCTCTGCTTCCGTCTAGCTCTCTGCCTCAGTCTAGCTCTCTGCTTCTGTCTAGCTCTCTGCCTCAGTCCCCTACTCTCTTTTGGTCTAGCCCTCTCTCCCATCCAGCCCTCTCTCTCCGTCCAGCCCTCTCTCTCAGTCCAGCCCTCTTTCTCCGTCCAGCTCTCTCGCGCCGTCCAGCTCTCTCTCTCTGTCCAGCTCTCTCTCTCCACCCAGCTCTCTCCCTCTGTCCAGCTCTCTCCCTCTGGCCAGCCACCAGACCAGCCACATCCGGGCCTCCAGCCGTTGGACCCGCCGAGTCCAAGTCCTCAACCACCAGCCCCGTCACACCCAAGTCTCCCGCCACGCCCGAACCGACAGCCAAGTCCAAGTCTCCGACCATCAGATCCACTGTGTCCAAGTCCTCAACCACCAGCCCAGTCAAACCCAAGTCTCCAGCTGCGTCCTGGCCGCCAGCCAAGTCCAAGTCTCTAGCCACCAAATCCAACGTGTCCAAGTTCTCAGCCATCCCAGTCACACCCAAGTTTCCAGCCGCATCCAGGCCGCCAGCTGCCAGACCAGCTGTGTCAGGGCCACCAGCCACCAGAACTTCCATGTCCGGGCCTCCAGCCCCCAGGCCAGCCGCGTCCGGGCCGCCAGTCACCAGGCTAGCCATGGCCAAGCCGCCCACTTTAGGCCCACCACTGGGGTCAGGTTCCTCATTTCCTGCTCCAGGCTCGTGTTGGTACCCTCAGTTCCTGCTCCAGATCCACAACCAGGGCCGGGGTCCTCAACTCCTGCTCCAGACAGACGACCAAGTTCAAGTTCCTTAGTCCCTGCTCCAGATCCACGATGAGGTTCGGGGTCCTCAGCCCCTACTTCCGACACCGGCCTACTTTCGAGTCCCTTCCCGGTTGGGTGGACTTGGTCATCCAGTCTCCTTCTCCAGTGTTGGTCAGTGCCCCAACACCTTCTCCAGCGTCGGATGACACCCCGTCTCCTCCTCCAGCGATTGTTGATGCCCCGTCTCCTCCTCCAGGGTTGGTCGATGCCTCGGCTCCTCCTCCAGCGTTGGTTGACGCCCCATCTCCTCCTCCGGCAACAGTCGACGTCCCGTCTCCTCCTCCTGCGACATTCGACGCCCCGTCTTCTCCTCCAGTATCGGTCGGCGCACCGTCTCCTCCTCCAACGTCGGACGGCGCCCTGTCTCCTCCTACAGCATCAGATGGTGCCCCTTCTCCTCCTCCAGTGTCGGACGGTGCCCCGTCTCCTCCTTCAGCGTTGGACGGTGCCCTGTCTCCTCCTCCAGCGGCGGACAGTGCCCCGTCGCTTCCTCCAGTGTCGGTCGGCGCCGCGCCGCCTTCTTCAGCGTCGAAATGACGCCTCGGTGTTGTTGCCTACCTCAGATCCCTCGCCCTCACTCCCCTTCGGGGCCAGGTGTTCTGGATGGTCTTTTGGGCACTCTGGAGTTGCGCCATTGAGGGAGGGGCTCTGTCATGAGTCTGACAGCGAACACAGTGGGGCGTACATTCTGAGACGTAGCTGGAAGAATTTTGAACTAATTACAAAGACCACTTAAAAAAAAAATTCTGTTGCTTTGCACGGACTCTTTGTATGTCTTCTCATTATCCTCTCTCATCCTTCTTGCTCACCTCTTTTCACCTCCTCTCCTCTCCTTTCACACACTATCACGTATTTTGTACTTTGTAAATAGTGTAAATAAAGCTCACATTCATGGATTCCTGCATTGACGTCTCATCCCTCGCACCCAAATTGCTGCTTCATCAGCAGCATGTGACACCTTTGAACCAAACCAATATAACGTTGAAGACTGGCGAGTTGGTTCCACCAGAAGGAGTTATCACTGTCACAGTAAGGATGAACAAGCATTGGGCTCAGCTGCAACTGTATGTGGTCAAGGGGGATTCTCCCCCACTTTTTGGTCAGGAATGGCTGCATAAAATACAGACTGACTGGCAAGAAATTAAAACAATCCAGGCAGAAACACTAGATGGGATGCTACAAAAGCATAGTGAGGTTTTCCAAAAGGGACTGGGCACTCTGAAAGGAGTGTCCAGTCCGCATTATATCCCCTGTAAGGTTCAGTTAGTTGGCAACACCCATTGTGCCAGTTGTTAAAAAGAATGATGAGGTGAGGCTCTGTGGCTATTTTAAAAAGACAGTCAACCCTGCTCTGTGTGTAGAGAAATATCCAATACCTCGTATTGAGGATTTATTCGCATCCCTCATGGGGAGGCAGCATTTCAGTAAGCTGGATTTATCCCATGCATATTAGCAAATGTGTGTTGAAGAAAAATCTAGAAAATATCTCACAATAACCACATCCAAGGTTCTGTTCTGTTATAATAGGCTTGCTTTTGTGATCACATCAGCACCAGCCATTTTTCAGCAGGCCATGGACCAGGTCCTCCAGACTTCCATTGCTACCTGGACAACATTTTAATCACAGGCCAGGACCATGACCAACACCTGAAGAACTTGGATGCAGTTCTGGGGCATTTAGAAAAATTTGGCTCACGGTTACAAAAAGAAAAATGTGATTTTTTTAAGGAGTCAGGGGAATACCTGGGCCATTTCATTGATGCCCAGGGGCTGCACACATCACCAGAGAAAGTCCGGGCGATTGTGGAGGCTCCGGCACCAAGTGACGTGAGTCAGCCATGCTCATTTTTAGGGCTTATTAATTACTACAGCCGATTTATCCCAAACCTGTTATCCATCCTTAGTCCATTAAATGCTCTTCTGTGCAAGGGAAAGCAGTGGTGATGGACACCACACTTTAAGAGGACTAAAGAACAACTACACTCGCAAAGTGTACTAACTCAATATGACCCGCAACTCCCCATCCAGCTGACGTGTGATGCATCGCCTTATGGGGTAGGTAGTGTCATCTCACATGTGCTCCCAAATGGGCAAGAGAGACCCATAGCCTTTGCATTAAGAACTCTAAATAAAGAAGAGCAGAATTATGCCCAAATTGAGCAGGAGACCCTTGGCATCATATTTGGAGTTCGTAAATTTCACCACTACCTGTATGGCAGGAAATTTACTCTATTTACCGAGCATCGACCACTGACCTCCATTCTGAGTCCGACCAAAGCCATACCGTCTATGGCAGCGGTGGGCTCTGCTGCTGGCTGCTCATGACTATACTATCCAGTACAGGGAAGCAGCACGTCACAGCAATGCTGATGAGCTATCACGCTTGCCACGTCCCACATGTTCAAAAGCTAAAAGCAATGCAGTGGACAGTTTTTACATTATTTCCCAAGGGTCCAGGATGCGGATAGTATACTGGCACCATTCAGCAACAGGAGAAATTAACTGACACTTCAGGAAGGGTGCTTTATATGGGGTATCCCTGTGACTCCCGTTCCCTGGTTTTGATATTCTTTGTTTCTTTGAGGAGTACGGACCTCGTGTGTGACCAGTCCTCAGTGTAGTGTATGTTGCCCTGTTCCCGTCCCTGTGTGTTTGCTGCTTTTCTGTGGCTATCGATTCCCTTGTCGTAATCAAGGAGAGCCTGAGAAGAGAGCCTGTGTCATGCTTTATTTGTGGCGTGTATCAATTTGTGTTCTCCCTGTCAGTCTGTCAGGTTTTCTGTGTCCTCGTTTCCCTGTCCATCCTTCTATGTTCAAGTCTCATGTATTCACGTTTTCTGTTCACGTTTTCCTGTCTGTTATATTGGGTCATGGTTTGATGTGTGTTCATGTCGCAGTTCAGATTTTCCCTGTGTGTTTCGTGGTTCATATTTTTTGTTTCATATTTGACGTTTCTGTCTTCCCTGCCCTGTTTCTCACGTTCTGGGTTTCATGTATTTATGTTTCAGGTTTCCATGTCCAGCACTTCCTGGTCCCCGTTTCATGTTCTCGTTTCTGTCCTCCCTGTCCCAGTCCTCGCAGTTTATGTTTCTTGTGTTCTAATCTCGGTTCCCATTTCCCTGTCAGTCGTTCGTGGTAAGCTTATCTTCATGTGTTCACATTATCAGTGTCTTGTTTCTCGTTCATGGTTTTGTCTTTGTCTTGCAGGCTTGTGTCCCTCCCATTTTGCCCTGACCTTTGTGCCCGTCCTGGCACCTCTCGTCCAAAGCCATGTAACCCCTTTTACACAGTGCGGATTCGAGCCAGTGTTTTTCTCTTTTGTTCATTTGAGGAGCACGAGCCTTGTACGTTTTGTATGTTTCTGGTCCCTGGGTTTGTCATGTCATTCTATGTGTGTTCCCTGTTCTTGGTTAATGTTCTGAAATCATATTTTATTTAAGTAATGTGTTTTGTTTTCTGTTTCGTTGTGCAGTCATCATTAAAGTCTTGTCCATCATGCATGTAAAAAATAAAACAAAAATAAATCCCAATGATCATAATAAAATTAAAAGTCAATAAAAGATAGTTATGTTAAGATGGAAACTCTT
>JBBKCR010045365.1:0-11020 GCA_037577295.1 Ladigesia roloffi
AAGACATGAAACGATCGGTTTTTGTGTGAAACTGAACAGTATTTATATCATTTTTTACCTCTGAAAGACGACTGTCTTGAGCCCCCTGTGTATGCTCTTTGGCGTAGGTTTCGCAAACGCCGTAAGTGATCTGCTGCGTGAATACGTCCCAATTTTCATTTTGAGGTGAACTATCCCTTTAAGGTCGGTCGAATGCCAGCTGGGTAATTCTTGAGAGCAATGACTGTATTGCAAGTTTTCAGTTAATCAAGGGCTGAACCTGCAACACAGTGCGTATCACTGCTTGTAATTCAAAGCATGTCTGTGAGACATGGTGCCGTAGGCGTGTGGAATACCACACATGTTTTCCTCGATGACTTGACAGCAGGTATGTGAAGTGTACAGTTACATCTAGGCTGCAAAATCCATCTTACACGAAACCTTCTAAAACTTCGGAGTGTTTCATGACCAGCCTATTGAGCAAACTAGCCCAAATCTTTACTAAAAATATTATAAAGGTGGCCATTATCAATTGTAGGGGTCTAAAAATCATGCTTTACTGACTGTTGTGACTGTCAGGTGTCAGTTAATAAAACTGGAATTGTTTTTTGTCAATGATCTTTTGGTATATTTTGAATTAGATATCTTAATAAAGAGAATGTTTTGTATTATAATGTGCTGTGCTAATGCTAGATTTGGATAATAATAATCATCCACATCATCTGTTTATACAACAGACAGTAGTGAGGCTCTATTAAAATGAAACAGAAAATGAATAAACAAAAATGTTTCTGTTCAGATATTGTGTGTGGTGTGTGTGTGTCGTGTTGTGACGGGTCTCACAACATGATAACGTGCAGTTCTCGCTTTACCTAATTAAACAGACATCAATTGCCTGCCCGAGGTTGGAAGTGCATTGAAATGATAAATGTTTTCCTTCTTGCCGTGGAAATGATAGTGTGACATGTTTTGACCTCATCCCAGAGAAAAACAACTATTGTCAGCCAAGGGCTTCCTCTGAAAGGGTTTTTATAAGCCGATATCAGAATGCACTGTCACTCACAATGTGCTGTCACTCTCATTTCTTTTGATTGTGTGAGGTAAAAAAAAAAAAATCTATATAAAAAAACATCGAAGATTCCGCATGGATGACCTTAAGCTTGCACAGAACTCCACTCTGCTGACTTGCTTCACTAGAGTGAATTTCTAGCCTTTTCAACCTGATGTTGAATAGGTCAATACTCCTGTAATGAAAAAGAATAGCAGACACACACGTTGTGTCACCGAACAGTAATTGGCTTTACTGTGCTTTTCTGTTTGCCACACTCCTGTAAACCTGCTTATAAATTGTAGCCGTTAATAGAGGTGGGGAAAAAAATCAATACAAGATAGAATTACAATATGTAGAATTAACTAACTGAAGGAGTACAAAGAGGTCCAAGTATTGATATTTTATTATTATTAAGAAATGAATACGTTATTGAATTAGTTTTTCGTCCATTCATAGAATGTGGATAGTGAACACTGCCGTCCTGCATACCACCCAGTTAGCAAACACATTAGGGCCGATTCTGGCTGAGTTGTGGCACAGACGGGCAAAAAATTGTGGGCCAGAGCCGTTCTGAGCACGGCGAGTGAGTCCGGCTGAGAGTCGTTGTTTTTCATGTGGGCCAGAGTCGTTCTGAGCATGAAAGGTATGAAAAGGTATAAAAATTTGACATATTCCCCGAGCATGTTTCAAGTGTCATACCCATAATTCATTGCAGTTTTTTATTCAGAAAACATTAACACACAAGATCTTTTAAAGTGCTTAGAAAAGAACATAACTAACATAAAAAAGCCCTTGTTATTTTTAAAACCTTATCGAATTATTAATACAGCTCTAAAACTCAAACATCCACATAAAGATCTTCCTTTTTAAGCTTATTTTAGTGATGTTATGTTTGAAGCAAGGATTCGAGGCGTGTGTCGAGCAAAAAGGGGCGTGTCAGATGAAGCCCTGATTCGACTCTTGTATCAGTTCCAAAAAATCACGTGATAGAGGACAGCCGAGGCCTCGGTTTGTGTGAGGTAACGTCATACGTTACGTACGAAACCTCGTTTGGACACTTGTGCTTCATTTAGTGGTTCAGTTACTGCGGGATGTTTCATGTATAAAGCTGTCCCATACGCGGAGCTTTATTCATGTGCCTTTGGAGAACACACAGAACACTTTACCCAAACCTGTTTGTCCTTTAAAAGGTTTTTATGTACACCGGCTACTTCAGTTCGCTGTGAGCGTGTATTTTCAAAGGCAGGAGAAATTGTTTCAAAGAAAAGAAACCGACTCCAAAAGGCAGTGGAACAGAAATTGTTTTTAAATTAGAATAAGTTACACCAAGCAATAAACCTCAATGTAGTACACAAGCGTTTGCATATTTATCAAAAATACATTAAACACACTTCAACAGCACTATATGAATTAATGTTGATTTAATGTTTAACGTCATAACATGCAAAAAGTAATATTAGCTAAATAAATTTCACTATACGGTCATAATATTCTAGCACATGTACAGGCTGGATAGTGTAGTGGTTAGGGCATTGGCCCTGCAATCAGTGGGTTAGGGTTCAAATCCCAGCTGCTAGGGTCACCGTCCCTCTGCTTCATTTGGTTGATGGGTTAAATGCAGAGAAATCGCATCACTGTGGAATATAGTTGTGTGCACGGGACAATTAAAAAACGGTTGTGTTGTGGCATGTACAATGCTGGCTCTCAGCTGGAATCACTCGCCGTGCTCGGAGCGGCTCTGGCCCACAAATTTTTGCCTGTGCCGACAGTGAACCGACTGTGCCACAATTCAGCCAGATTCCGCCCAAATGTGTTTGCTTATTAAGGAAGACGCCGTACTCGCAATTGGGCTTCAAATCTTCTTATGATCTTTAAAACCAAGTCTGGACCATCACTGGGCCTGTTATGGCCCAATTCAGGGTAAAACAAGTCTGGACCATCACTGGGCCGTCATTCTTTGCGGTATCTGGGCCAGAGGAGAATGAAATGTGTGGGCCAGATCCGGCCCAACACTACTGCCACCCCACTGGTGTTGGTCAGGTTTCTTTGTTTAACATGGTGATGCTTAAGCAAAAGTATTAAATGAACTGACCAGTGTAAATC
This sequence comes from Ladigesia roloffi, assembly GCA_037577295.1. Lineage (NCBI taxonomy): Eukaryota > Metazoa > Chordata > Actinopteri > Characiformes > Alestidae > Ladigesia > Ladigesia roloffi. The sequence continues at coordinate 3,134 of JBBKCR010045365.1, forward strand.
GCTCTGTAAATGTGGTGGGTTATTGTATGTTGCCTTAAATATTTTTGCTTCAAAAATAAAATCAGCGTGAGTGATTTTTTTTTTTTATAAAACAGCAGCCAGGTAATTGCATTATGTAAGCATTTAAAATATCCCATGAAATATACTTGAAAATGTAACCTTTCACTATATAATCAATATAGTGTTATATAAATGTATTATATTTGTCATAAAAACCCACAAATGTAAATAGATTGGCAGTTTAGTGCTGTCTTTTCATGCTGAAGTTGGTAAGTGAACTCATTTACATGCATCTGTCTTAAAAGCACAGTAAGAATGGATAAAGTGAGGTTGGAAAATGTAAATGTAAATGTAATTGAACTGTGCAAACTGAATTGTGTCCATGAATTACATGTTTTGTTGAACTGAGTGTCCAGACAGGGAATCAGGTTGTGGGCTTATGGTCCTTGGCTTGACTTTGCCAGCACATGGCGGATCATCAAATGACAGAATTAATGAGACAGCACTAATGGCTGTTTTCTAACGAGGCAGCCCAATCCCTTTTCGCTCCCTTCCAACCCCTCAGCCCAGCCACCGCGTCCCAGCAGATGACAGCGCACCCAATCTGTAATGTCAGCCGGCAAAGTTAGGGCAAATGCAGGCATAAAGTTGTGTCAGTCCGACTATTCTAACAGTTTCGTTCCCCTCGGCCACCCCAGTCAGATTCCCTCACCTTCCTCTGCTTTTGATGGTAAATCTCAGACTTTTTCTGGCTTATTTCTATCTCCTGTCATGAGATGGAAACGATCCCTGCTCTGTTCTTTGGAACAGAGAGTGGCTTGTGGCTGTTTGTGATACTCATCACTGTGTTTGCGCTGCACTTGTTTGGCCATCGTTCGCCATGCTTTTTAATCTGTTTGGAACTTGTAGTGATACATCTGCATTCCTCTGCTTCAAGGGCTTAATTTGTGCTGGAACAGGCTGTGTCTGGATCCAGCATCTCCCAGATTGGATCTGGCAGCGACAGTTGTATGCAAACGTTTGAAAATCCCCTCTCAAACAACATGATTTGTTGATTGATCTAAGTGAATGTAAGTACACCAACTCATTGCAAATTTTATGCAGAATTTTTGGCTTATTGAACAATGAATATTAACTTTTGCACAGGCCTTGATGTTACATTTGGGTGTGCATTAAAGTAAGTGTGTTCTCAGTGGAGGAACTGTACTTATTTTCCCTTAGAAAACTAACAAAGCAGGTTATTTGACTAATGTTTGCACCCTATAACTTTATACTCTGCATTAATTTACACCATTTCTCTTTTTTTTTCTACTTTATGCAGATTTGTCATACATATTCTCAGCATCCTATCCCCAGGACCTGTTTTTCCAGTTGTTTTAGCTTGTTTTTGTCTCACAAAGTGTGATTAATTTACTCACAGGCTGTATGAACTTCATTCTTTCATTCTTCCGTCTTGAGAGAGGTCTGTAAGGACTGAAAGGCTGAGAGAAAAGGCAAATGTGCGTCTGTTTTGATGCTCAGGTTTCAGTTCGGCTGGACGGAGTCCCTTCCAACTACTTAAGAACTCATTACACAGCGTGCATTCTGGGTAGTCACAAATGAGTGGTGCTGAACAAACTGTATGGCTGCTGATAGATGACCACTTAAAATATTTACTGACATTGGCAGGCAGTGTGCTGTGCAGTGTGTGAGTGGCTGAGGCAGTGATCTAACAAGCGCAGTTATGTAAAGGTTCTACTGTTTTAATGCTACTTTTATTACAGTAATACCATATTACAGTATGACCTTATTACAGTAATACCATTATTTTCAACGAGATCTTATCAGAGGGAGTTCTGAACTTTGAAAAGGCCATCTAAGCTGAAAAGCAGCTCATTTTCAATATGGTGCTTTAATGATGTCCCAGAACTGAGAACATATACATACATTTGCTGGTGTTCAGTAATTTGATCTGCTTTTCCAACCAGGCGTCCAATCGGAACAGAGGTCATTACCATATATCAGTCTTGGAGGCGCAGTGACAAGAACAGGGTTTAATTCCGAGAGACAAAGAAAGGTTGGGTAAATAACGGATTATGTCTGTGGTGCGTAGATCCACACAAATTTCATAAGTGGACCCCTTGGGAAATAAATTAAATAATAAGAGCCCTTAAAATCAGCTGGAGATTGCCAGGCCTTGTGAAAGCAATAATACAACAGAGGCAGAAAGTGTAGGACAATGATCCCATCAAAGCTATTTTACAACTGCTGTCTTTTCCTATCCTCCTTTTGTTCTTTTGAGTTAGGCTTCCGCTTTAGGCCTGTAAGCTCCTCTTTAAGTTCCACTTATGCTTACAAGAACAGAGTGGGCTGTGGAGACGCCGCCTCTAGGCTTAACTTCAACCACTGGACATAAAACAGACGTGCTCTTCGGAAAGGTCGGCAACTCTTAGCTTTGGATGCAGTTCAGGGGAAAGTCTCTCTTTCAGTTTGAGTGATGTTCCGTCTTTCCTCCATGGAGGTTGACATGCCCCCCACTGGAGTGAAGCAATAGTAGGAAGTTAATTAATGTGATAGCCCCAAGAAATATGTTCATTTAGAGAGATGCTTACACACGCAGTCACATGCACGTCCTGCAGCCCCTTAAAGAAACATTTCACTGGGAAAAAAATGGCTAGATGTAGTAAAAGCAACACAGTGTGGGTGAATGAATAGCACTGGGCAGGTGTGAACAGGCTTTTTACCCTCACCTTTTTAAGTGTTAACAATACAAGGTTTTTGCTGGTGAAACATTCTCTTAATCCTTTACCATACAAGGGTGTGGATGTGGGCAGACACTTCAGTTCCTCACTTGTACAAATCCACTTAAATACTGGTTTCAGCGCTATGCTATGTCAATACGTGAAGATTAATTACAATACTGCTGCACTCAGTTAAGCAGTGAATTGAATATGACTGTTTTTTTAACCATAAAAAGTTATTTTATCATTACGTAGTAGGTCATGAACCAATGATGGTTCATGCCTAAATTAAAAACAAATTAAATGTATATGTGTGTCCTGTATTAAATGCAGTCTAATTAAGCAGCGTTTCTTAAAATGGAAAACCTGCTCTGTTACACCAGACTGTGCTTTAGCTTCAGAGGACATTCCTGGGCTGGTGATAAACGTTCATGATGTGTAACGTGCCGCGGTATGTGGCATCTGCTATTGAAAGCATACAGTAGGACTACATCCAGTGTTAAAAGAATGCACAGCTAGGTGTGGGAATGGACGAGCTATCAGACTGGCAGGGCTAATTGACTGTACTCCGGGGCACAAATTATCGCAGAGCTTTTCAGTCAGATCCACAGTGCTGGCCCTTTGTGGATAATATCGAACAGCCCAGGTCTAGAGGCTGTTAAGTGTGAGTTTTAGAGTGCACCCACCCATGCGTGCAGCAGATTTCACTGCAATCCAGCAGGGATGGGTATGGTCAGGTTTTATCGGAACTGATGTCGGTACTTATCAGTACTTCCTGATACTTCCCTCCATAATTTTGTACAAAATATAATGGTGTTAGATGACATGATAAATTGTTTCCTGAGTTTCCTGTGTATATATAATGCCATTTGCTACAAATGTCTGATCAAGAGATGTCAGGTAATAACCATCGCTTGCAATCTGTTGCTTGCATTTCCATTGGATAAACACTCGTGGTTTCCTCTTCAGAAATCTACAAATGTGGGTCTATTTGATCTCATACCACAAATGTAAATCAGTATCCATAATTCACTTTATCAACATTATAGGAGAAATTCAACTGTAGGTATAGCCCCCTTTCTTTTTAACCTTAACGATTTCGCTTGCTGTTCGTGGTGATTAAGGGTTTGTCCTCTGTGGGTCCAAATGAAATGCTCGCTATCTCGTCCAAAATGATGTTTCCTCTCTAACTGAGTCTTAATGTGTCCCTGCCCTTTCTGACCGGAGCCACACGCACACCCCACCCACCCTTTTGTGGCCATGTTAACCTGCTTTTACTCTACAGAAAGGTCAAGTCCTGCACTGCTCTTAGAAAGGTCAGGAAGCCCTTTGAAGGTGCAGGCTTTGAGTTAAGATCAACCGAGCCTCCAGGTAACGAGAGAGGAAAGCATGTACAGCACACAGCTTTTTTTTTTAATGGTTTGCGAAGAAAAGACAGGGTAACAGAGTAGACCTGTCTCAAGTAGCTTCATAAGATGCTAATGGCTGTTTGGATCTGATTTAAATTCCACAAAGTTGATAGCATAGAGAATTTAGCAGTTTAGTAGCAGATATTTTGGCAAACATCAAACTTTTTTTATTCATACTTGATCCAAAACATCTCCTAAATATAATTAAATTAAGTGAATTGAATCAGTGAAACTACGGATCACACAAAGCCTCAAACCATACAAAAAGCAATGCTATCATTTCATTGATTAGCATGAAATTAGCATCAAAGCAGCAAATGCTTCGTCAACGATGAATGAATGATAGTGCAAATCCATTCAAAATCTATAGATAAACTCCTGAATAATTCAATGGGGTTCTTCCTTTATATTTTCAAAATTACCTTTGGAATGAAAGATGCTGAGAACTTTGCTGGGGGAAATTGACCATTGCGCAGCTCGAAATTTCAGAACCTTTTCATGTTCATTGATTTCTATTTGCATTTCCAGCCGAGTAAGGAAGGCTTTTTAAAAGTGGACAGCAAAGAGGAATTCTTCAGTTGCTCTGGCTTGAGCATTGCCATTGGGATGGTAATGTTATGGCATCAATGGCATGGAGTTTTTGAAAGCAGTCATTGATTTGATTTCAGGGAATTATATTAATCTCCTTCTACGGATTGACGAAGTTCAAACAGGACCTGCACCGACGGAGCTATATTTGAGCATGACATTTGTGCGGGTGAGCGACCAAAGGCGGCAGCGGCCTAATTCATTAAAACTCTCTCTGCTTGCGAAGACTGGCGTGGGGGTGGGGGTGAAGAGGAAGCCGCTTTTAAAGGTTTCTCTGCCCTTGCAAATCCGGATCTGTGGCTTGGCCTCCCTGAGGTTATGGTAATGCCTTTGCGAAGAAAAGCTGCTCTTCTGGTAATGATGGGAATTTAGCAGCATCATCAACGGCAGCTCAGTTATGTGCTGGGCTTTACTTTAGTTAGAGACACATCTATCTTATAATTGCACAGCTCATTGATTTGTAGGTTTGGGCCACGGGTGTGCCAAGCACCATCCAAAGATTAGTAAGTGTGAATATCATTATTAGAGGTGGTACAATACGACTTTTTCCAATACTGATACTGTTCGGGTACAGAAAAATTGAGTGACGGCATAAACCGATCCAATATTTGTTTTTAAATGAGCTGTTATTGAAGTGCTACCCAACCGAGAGTCTAAAAGAAGGCTTTCCTACACAGTCAACATCGGAGCGTGAGTCTGTGGGTTGTTTCAGGTTTGTTACAGCACTGGATCGAATTAATTTCATTCATTAATTAATCCATTATTAGGATTTTACACAGTTTCATCGACTGTGGGCAAATATGTGTTTATAATAGATATCTCTTTATATGACAAAATATCTCACAAAAAAAATAAATCACACCCCTTCACTTCGTCCATGTTTTGTTACATTATGTTTGTTACAACTTATTCTAAAATTGATTTGAGGATGGTTTTTCCCTCAGATCTACACAAAATACCCAATAATGACATATGTGTATATGTGTGTGTGCAGTCGATTTAGTTTGCTGCCATTGGTGCTTTGGACCCAGGACGCTTTACTGTTTAAGTGAACGGAGGCATGCCCGATTCTCCCTGATTATTCCTACACTCAGTCTGCTGCGTTTCCGACACATATCCCACACGCGTCTCTGATCACTGTGGAGCTCTTTTTCTTCTTCAAAGGCAAGTGTGTATTTCCGGGTTGACTGTTGAATCCGATTCTCAAAGGAATTCGTCGCTTCCGTACATGATGCACATTCAGAATTACAAGCCTTACAGCGTGCTGCCGATGACTCACTGCTCGGTTCTGCCACTGAACCTGGCACATTCCCTCAGTGCTTACTTCTCTCTGTTCACTTCTGTTGCTTCCCTTCACTTGTGGTTACAAGTCAGATGTAGAACTGATTTCATTACTTGGTGTGGAATCCTATGAAAATGTTCTTCCATGATATCAGTGACCACACTCTGCTTACTTTGTGACAATACTTTGCATAATGGGAATCTTAAGAAAAAAAAAAAAAAAAAAAAAAAAATTAGGGCTTTCACGCAAAATTCGACTAGTTGACTAATCAACTATAGAGGCACAAGTTGACAGCCCCTGAGAGGCATGTAGAGTGGAATCTAAAAATAAAACCACAACAAGATGAGAGACAGTGGCAGAGAACACAGACACACATCATATGTGTGGAGATCCTTCACTCTAGACACGCAAACAGCAGGAGACCTGCATTACCTGCAAGTAGGGTTTAAAGTACAGTAAGAGTACCGGAGTTCTGCACGGCACTGCTAGTTAACATGCTAACTCTAGCTACCATGCTAATGCTAGCACTGCAGAGTCGTCCTGTCCAGAGGAGCTGAGCTGCGCCTTGGCTTAACCTCTTCCCACTTTCTGTTTATACTAAAATTTACTGGAACATTCATGGTACAGCCTTTGTTTCATTTTTTTATAATTGTCAAGTTGACTGTTAATGTAATGAGAACTTTACTGAAAGTTGCTCAATGTTGGACACCTGTGTTCCACCTCTGCGTGTGTGTGACGTGATCACGACTGGTCAACTTGACTTTGACTATCTTGATGGATTAGTCGACTTGAAAATGTTAAAGTCGTCAATGCCCTAACATATATAATATATATTATATGATATATACAGCAATCAGAAACTGGCATGGAAACCCAACCTGCCTGTCTGTAAGGTGTATTCTGGCATTTACATAAAATTGACCCCAGCTTTTTGAACTGCAAAGCTGTTAAGGCAACATAAACAAATAAAAGTATGGTATAAATATAATTGCAGATCTAGTCATTTAAAAATTACAATATTTCAGATTACAGTTTTGACTGGAAAGGAAAATTATTATATTTTGTTTATTCGTTCACTGTATTTAAGTTTAACCTGGTAGTCTTGGTTTCAGTCATTGTATACTCTAAAATTAGATTAGAGTATATAATAGGAAGCATACATTATGGAGTAAATCACTTCCTCTCCTCACTCTCCCGGTCCCTCCCCTTTTGCTCCTGGATCTATGCCATATCATGTCAAATCTTGTCACCATTATCCATCATTAATAAGGCAATGTCAGCAAGGGTCAGGTCCCAGAGCGAGAGTGAAAATGATGAGGCGGGGGCTGTATAAACAAGAGGAGATTGCGGGAGCTGTACAGAGAGGGCAAGCACAGGCGGGGATTTGCTGTTTTATCACTAGTCCTGCTGCGGTTTCGACACAGGGATTGTGCCAGAATCCCACAACCGCCTCCTACAAACCTTACAGGCCACATATCAAAAGGGTGGGATAAGCGTTAGCACAGCATAGCTCCTCACCTGATTTTACTATTCGTGAGGAGATTGCGTAATGTGAATGCTTGTTGTGCTGAAGATGCGGCGTATTTTCTTGGTTTTACATTCTCTGCTTTGGTTTACTCTTTGACTTTTCTTCTAGCAGCTTCTTAGCACATACTGGAGGTGAGGGGGGATTTTATAAGACTAGCATTTAAGGCACTCTGTGCATGTGTGTGTGTGTGTGTGTGTGTGTGTTGTGAGTGAGAGAACAAGGTTCCTCCAGAAAAAGCTTTGCCGTGATCCTCGGATAAACCCCGCTGTCACTCTCCCGGTTACATGAGACACACACACACACACACACACACACACACACACACACACACACACACACACACACACACACACACACACA
>JBBKCR010045393.1:0-11020 GCA_037577295.1 Ladigesia roloffi
ATAAGACCTCTCTTTCTCTGGGGTGTGTGTGTGTGTTTGTGTGTGTTCGGGGCAGGACACATAACCAGTGATGGTGATTGGTGTGTCTGTGCACATGGTGTAACTGAGAATGCGATGATTGGCTTAGATTTAGTACATTTCCATGGTTTGTCAATCAGGCAGAGTAGGCGGTTCTACACGGGGGCCAGGCGACCTTCAAAACTAACCCACAAGGTTCTAAGCTTCTTGCTACACTGTAGTCAGGTAGCAGTCTTGCCATTCTGATGCCTTCCTGCATTCTGAAATCTACACTGCAAAAGCTCCTGATCTTACCAAGACATGCAATCTTATTTCCAGCCTAAAAGTCTTCTTTATCTGGTTTTCAGAACAATATACTATATAAGAGAAAAAAAGTGTTAAAACAATTGTAATAATCTTACAAAGCTGCTCTTATATAGTATATTATTCTCAAAACAAGATCAAGAAGAATGTTATGCTATAAGACTGCGAGACTTGTTTAGATCAGGAGTTTTTACAGTGTAAGCATGACTTTATTCTGACAAGGTATGTAAAACCTAATCGGTATGATCATGAAAAAACAAACCCAAATTTCTAAAAAATAAAAAAATGTGTTTCAGGATCCAGTTGAGTCACATGAAGCTCAATGCTGGCAATTACAGAAAAGATTAATCTAACCCCCGCACACATGTCTTAACTGCTTTACATCATGGAAGTATTGGGGTGGGTGATCTGGGCAAAAGTTCACCTCAGAGATGCTGAGGAAAAAATGCCTTTGGTCTCGTGAGGGGGCAGTAAAAACACCACAATTGTTACACAGCCGGCTGAAACAACATGAAATACCTTTTATTACCATGAAAAAAAGAATGGAGGACGCAATTGCAAGCCTAAAAAGGGCTGAGGTGAGTCTTTTTTAGGTTGTTTTAGAAGACATCAGAACTTATTTTTACCTTTGATTTCATCAGACCTTATTTTTACCTACTGATTTCCCTGAAGCAACAGTGTTGATTTACTCTAAACCTTCACTTTCCCATAATATAAAGGTTACCAAACCATGCACATACTATGGAAAAAAAACACTTAGAGCCTTTATAGCTATATACACTAGAGTGCTTTATACTGTAACAAATACAATTGCATTCTTTAAGCTTTCATATTGTTCTCTAATCTAATCCTTTTTGGCACATTTGTTTAATGGTGTGCTGTCAAAAGTTTGAGGACTCCCACGCAAATTACAGACTATAAGGACTTTCTGATGCAATCTTTGACTGCAAACACAATTCAGATACTTTTTTCTGAATCTTTTAGTGCAGGAGTAGAATTTACATGCTAAATGTAGCCCTTTGGAATGATTAGTGTATCATCAGATCTAAAAATATAACTTTTGCATAACATTTCTGCAATGAGTTTTTTGCCAAAATTGTAAATTTAGTGTTAAGACTGTAAAGTCTTTAAGAATGATGTCAAATCTTCAAACCATTTTAAACATTTAAACTTTTGCATGTTGCCATTTGTGGTTTATGTGTCTTTAAAAAAGTACAAATAAACAGATATCCTGGGGCCATTTGCCTGCGAACACCCACCGTCAGCCCTGAGCTGAAGTACATCCAGTCTGCAGTTCATCCCTTCACCATATGCTGAATGAGTTTGCAGCAGAAAAGTCGAAACACATAGAGGGAAAACAGCCCCTGAACAATCCAGGTGGTGACTAAATTGGAACAGAGAAAGTAGAGCAGTACGTACCAGGTGTCCATGTAGAAATATGCCTCCACAATCCAGAGAGATGCAGGCTGTGTTGGAATGATGGAATTGATAAGAAACACACTTCCGCTCTTTCTCTCGCTCTTTCTCTCTCTCTCTCCCTCTCTTTCTCTGCCTCTCTTTCTCTGCCTCTGTGTAAGTCCCCCCCTCCCCCTAGAAGGAGGGAGGTGGTGGCTTATTTAGGTCTTCACACAAGCACACACTCACACACACATTTTCCCCTCAATTTCTTTGAAACCTAGATGTCATCTGACTGGGGTTTGTGTGGGGGTAGGGAGTCAGAGGAATGCGCTCCCTGAAATAGAGCCGCAGCCCTTCAGACCATGCATAAACATGAAGTCAACATGCTCTCTAACACAAAAAGCCCAGACTGAAGGCATGTTGGGGAGGCAGATTGATGTTACACACCCTGTACGTCACACCCTTGTCCGTTTGAGGTTTCTTCTGTGTCACCTGATTGCCTTGTGCCTGGGCGACCTCATTCGATAACACTGAGCTCATCCATCTCACATATCTGTCAAAAAACAACACTTCCAGAATGTGATCATTCCTGTTGACCACATGATGCCAGTTGTCATAAGAAGACCACAAGAAGTAGCAATAACTGCTATTTGGGAGCAGCCTAAAGCCTCAGAGCCCAGTCAAAACCCTGCTGAAATAAAAACAGCTCAAGCTGGTTGGCAGAACAGCACTGGGTATGTTTTTGTTTTTGAGTGGATTTTGTTTTCGAGTTTGATGGTTTTCCTGGTGTGATCAAGCTGGTTGGCAGAACAGTGCTGGGTATGTTTTTGTTTTTGAGTGGATTTTGTTTTCGAGTTTGATGGTTTTCCTGGTGTGATCAAGCTGGTTGACCAGAATATCCAGACTAATCTGACTCTGCAAATCAACACGATTAGCCTGGCCAACCATCTAAATCAGCATAATCAAGCTGGAAGACCAGAGGGATGAAGGGTTTTGACCACACTAACCGGCCTGACCAAGTAGATCAACATAAGGAACCTGAAGTAGAATTACAAGGAATGTCTTACATGAACATCTAGTGTGGGTTTGGAAAATGCCATTGACCAATTCTGTTCTTGACCAAAGAAAACAATTCTTGTTCCTGAAAGACAATGGAGAGTTCAGGTCCAACACACCTTAAAGTTCACTTGAAGGCCTTCCTTACCTGGATCATGTGAGGTGAAACTGGTGGCCTAATGGTTAGGGCATTCGGCCAGTGAGTTACACTTGAGCGAGGTACCGTCCGCACACTCTGATCTCCAGGCACAGTGTTCCCGGCTCCTCACTGCTTCAATGTGTTAAATGCAGAGAAACTATTTTGTGCTGCTCAAACTGTGTGCTGTGGTGCATTCACGTAAGAACGCATCGTCACTTTCACTTCACTTCACTTTCGATGCAATTTGTTAGATTGGTGTGTTTAGAGGAGCTCTGAGCCAAGGACACATAGGATCAAATAAAAATATGGACCCCGAGTCTCAGTACATTTCAATGTTTTCAGAATCAGAATATCACTTTTATTTTGACCTCACAGACACACAGAAACAAGAACAATATAAAAAATAATGTCTAAATAATAACAAATTCTGCTCAACTTGAAATACACCACGCTCCCAACATCTGTAGATAACCCATTGACAGGTTCTGTGAGCAACCAAAGCCATTGTTTTTCCAAGGCCTCATGAGTTCTGAAGTCCATGATAAGTAATCTGTCTCTGGAGTTTCACTCCCTTTAGATTTGCCTTTTCATTTCCTGCAAATACACACGTTTTCTGACAGATTTACATAATCTGTTTTCCAAAACAAGCTCTACAAATGAAAAAGAAAATGCATCTTATCTACATTTGCAAAGATGAGTTCTCTCTTGCGATTTGCTTCATTCCTCTGTGAGCAGAATGCAATAAAACAGCTCAGTAAATGGCAGCAGTGTCCGGGGCCTGAGCTCCCGCCAATCTGCCAAAGGCACGATGAGATTGAGAAAGCATTACTGGAAGAGGCAAAAGAGAAAAAAATTGGCAGAGACAAATCTGTTTTCTATATTTCTTTCCTAATAAGATGCAGAGTAGGGTTTGAACCAGACGTGACAGTGTCAGTGCAAATCAAAAATAGACAGGAATGTTGCTATGCTCTATATGAATCAGGTTAAGGTTCCTGTAGGAGTGCAATATCACATGGTCTAATAAAAAAACACTGAATAAGCAGAGCTTGTTATTGTATTCAGTCGACACAGTAATGGACTTTCCAGGCAAAGCTTCCAGGAATTTGCACAAAAAAAAGAAATCTACCACAAGCCATTCTGCTTCTCGGCCTGAGCTCGGTCAGAGCGTTTCCCCCCATTTGAGGGTGGGCTCCCCAAAACTGTTTTCATATCTCAGCCACTGAGATGCAAGTTTCATTAAATTTTCCACTACTGTGAACATTCGGCAGGTCAAAAGTTGACCGTAGGCATAAAATGCGAAATTTGTCTGTGTGTACGATGTTTTCTAGAAATCTTCAGTGGAAAAGACCACAGTACACTCCACAAGTCAGGAATCTGGCACCACTGTAGAGAAAACTCGGCTAATCCGGCCCTGAACAATCAAACTTCATAATGTTCAGCTCTTAGTGAACTCTCAAAACAGAGGTTTGGCTGAAAATCAAATTGACCCCATTTCAGACCCTCCCTCACTTATCTTTTTTCAAATCATCTTTCCACTGTGATGAATGCAGTAATAGAAATTGATAAAAAAAAATATCTGTTCTTCATATTAAAATTCAATTAACCACCTGCTAAATACTGCAGCTACTTTGAAGCCAAAAATCCGTATTTTTGTCCATTTTCATGGAAAACAATATGTCATACAGTGTCCATACGGAGTGTAAGAATGAACCGTTAACTCAGTTCTCCATCCCACCCACCCAGAGATAGCACAGCCCACTGTGCTCCCAGCCACTGATCGGATGGCTTTAGCATTTCTGGGAGAGACAGGCCAATGCTTAGATTGGGTGGTCGCCTAGTGAGTAGGATACATGCAACTTGACCAAGACGTCATGGGTTTGAATCCTACCTTTAGTATGCCACCGCTGGGTTCCTAAGCAAGACCCATAATCCCGTGTCCCTCCAGGGAGACTGTACGTTGTAGATTGGGAATAGAATTCGCTTTGGATGATGAAGACATTTTGATATGTTACATTTTAAACAGGCTGCATTTAGAAAGCAGTTTACTTTACTATTAGCTTTCGCTGACAGTTTTAGTATATTTCTCTACTAGTTTTTAAAAAACTTTCATTTAGTCAGCCCACAATAAGCAGCAAATATGATCATTAAACAGGCTCTGAAGAGGAATATATGTAGTATATTACCATTTGCATTTACATTGACAGCATTTATCCAGAGCGAGATATATCTGTGCTTTCTAGGCCATAAGAAAAGATAATCACACTAACACACCTAGATTTAATATTCAGAGCTGCTGGTAGATTTTTCCAGAGATGAAATTCATTCTCTGCTAGGACTCAGATTAGGTTAGTTTATGACCGTTGAATCAACGTCAGGTGCGTCAGGTGTCAGTGTTGGATAACCGTTGGATTTTGTTTCGATTTTGCAAATCTAATCAACGTTGAAATAGCAACGTCATTCCAATGTTGATTTGACGTACAAATTTTATTTATATTTCTATGTTGAATCCATAGTTAGTTAACAACACCATTTTAACCATTTAGTATTCAACGTTGTTTTGAATGTTTTTTCATAAACTGACATTATTTCAACCACATTTAAACGTTTAAGATCAGTCGAATGCCAGCTGGGTTCAGTCTCCATTTCAAAATTCAAGATTCTTCATATGCATAGTCATACAATTACAACACACAGTGAAACATATCCTGAACCACTACGTTTTTCAAAAACCTGAACATTTCTAATACATAAACCCTAATAGAAATGAACTCAAACAAGTAAGACAGCAGGCTTGAAGGCAATTTGAAGACAGTCGGGGGAAGATTGTTCCACCAATTCGGTGCCAAAACTGAGAAAATACTGAAGTACTTCTTCAACCTTTCAGAAGAGTTGGGTCAAGTAGTGCTGTGCCTGATGCTTTAGGAATGTTGAGCAGTAATCTATACATAATCATAATTAAGTACAAATTTTAGTATCACTTTACTTTTTAGGGGCATTCTTAATGTTACATGACACCTAAATAATTCTTTAATAACAGCTGAAATAAACCAATTTATTTTTAAATGTTTTGTAAGTCTATATCATAAAAAGTGTGACGTAGATGTCGTGTAGAAACTTCAGACTCCAGGGATGACTATGTTTTGACAGATTGAAATAAACCTGTGCCAAGTAAACGTTTGGGCCAATTTGAGACACATCACCAGTGCAACAAGACGAGAAAGTTGTCTTTTATAACTGGAGAACAACTCAGGCAGATTGACACATACGTCAAACACACCCAAACATGAGTCAAACTCCACTTCTCCTCAGCTTTCCGAGGCTTGATAACAGACAGAGCAACTGTCCGGGTTCCACAGTAAATATACAAACTCCTGTCATTCTGGATCAGTGTTATTTACAGATTCCTGGACAGGAAACAGGTTCAAGTATCACTTGCACTTTATGTGTAGGAATAAAGTACTTCACACGAGTATGGAGCTTTTTACCTCATTATTGACTCCATGGGCAAATAGATGTATATGAGGGTAAATTGAATAGTTTTTCATAAACTAAACATGTATTTTTATATATACAAATACAAATATATACATAAAATCCACACAATCTGCCAAATCCACAGAGTCCATACATAGAAAATGATCTACACTCCTGGGGTTTTGAATGTATTGTTGTTGTGATGTCACAAAAAGCAATGCATTATTTGTCCACCAATTCATGCAGCAGCTTAGCACCAGCCAGTCATACTGAGGGAGTGTTTCAACTGCTCCTTAAACAGGGCAAAATACAAGACGGCTAGTTAGAACTTATATTTTTCCGTATACATTCAGCTGCCATCCATTAATGGTCATCCATTAAAGTTTCACTGGGATATAAATATAAGGTGACACAAAGGCCAAATTTTCTTCAGTAATTATCAATAGGAAAAATGGCAATAAAATGACATGTGAATTTCTAAAAAGGCCATATATAAAACAATAGTTTCTCGGGTTTTTTGTCTACTTTGTGCTCTTTGTGTGATTTCTGTTTGTTGGAAATGGTTAGAGAATATAAAAATATTTTGTGTAGTTCTGATGTAGTAAATGTATTTATGATCAGCCAAATTTGTGTAGAGCTGTTATATCCGACACCAATTCTCCAAGACAACAATTAGACAATTGAAGTGCTTTCTTCTCAAAAATGTAACATGATGTTGAGGACTTTCATGACGTTTTTAATGGCACAGTAACAAAATGACGTGTCTCTTAAGCGCACAGAGAAAAAATAGCCTGTTTAATGGATAAAGAGTGGTTTGAAAATGGTTGTGTAAAAATAAGTTGTGCCTGTTTTGGGCACATAAACCACATAAATGGAGCTGAGGAAGGAAAAATTAGAACAGAAGAAAAATGCAAGACATGGTCCTCATCAGCCCGTCTCCGATGCTGATTTGAGCTTTGCTACATGTTTACTGTGCCGGTGGCCAGAAGGTCAACTCTTCGTTGGCTGAACTTGTTTCCATACCACCGGGTTTACATCTTCATCCAGCCCATAATAATCAATCAACAGGGGAGCAAATTTAGCCTTGTTTATAGAAAGAGTTGCTGTTTACTGAGTTCACATGGCAACCCACAACTGAGCAGTAATCCTTCTTTCAAATATATGTGCTTTTTGAGCTGTTGTGTGAATGATGCACACGGTTCTAATGAGAGTTTATTTCCACAATTATACCGGAGCTGTGGTGGCTGGCCTCGTCAGAACCATTCCAGTGTAAACACAGAATCAGTTCATATACATGATGTACTGGGATAGGCCAAAAGTACTGGGACACACCACTTAATAATTTAATTTTGACGTTTAAATAATACCCATTGCCATATGTCAAGCACCCAGTTTACATTTACAAATAATTGTGAAACAAAATGTGTCCTTCTGAAGAGCTCAGTGACTCACTGACTTTAAGCAAAATACTAAGATAGGATGCCACCTTTGCAATAAGACGGTTTAATTCCTGCTGGATTTTCCATTATCAACTGAATGTGGTATTTTTGGCACAGTTTAGGAACAACAGCAGCTCAGCCATGAAGCGGAAGACCGTGTAAAGTCACAGAGCGCGGTCGAAGACTGCTAAGGTCCATGGTGCGTAAAAGTCACCAACACACTGATTTCATAGTTAAAGAATAATGGAAGCACAAAAACTGCACTATGGATGTGAATGCAATGTCAGTCATTGTTGGCACGATGAACAGGCGTCCCAATACTTTTTGTCCATATAGTGCATGTTAATGTCTGTTTGTATGTTCTGTTATCTTTTTTACATTCACCCATTTTCTGTAACTGCTTAATCCTTACAAGGGTCATGAGTACCCGGAGCCTATCCTGGGGCCTTCGGGCATGAGGCAGGGACTGCCCCTAGGTGGAGCCCCAGCCCACTGCAGGACACACACTCACACCTAAGGCCAAGTTAGAATCCCCAATTCACCTGACGTGAATGTCTTTGGACTGTAGGAGAAACCAGAGATCCTGGAGGAAACCTAAACCACCACAAGGAGAACGTTCAAACACCCCCCCCCCACACACACACACACACACACACACATGGCCAGGACCTGGATTCAAACTCCTAACCCTGGAGGTGTGAGGAGACCACGCTATGCCTTGTGCCACAGTGGAGCCCCAGTTGGTGTATATTCAGTTCTTATTTTATTCTACTCTTTATTCTATTTTTTGTTTGTTCTATCAGTATATTAGCTGTTGTTAAATGCAGAGAGTGTTGAGGTGTGTTCACGTGTGACTTTGATTTTCTAACAAATAACTCAGAAGTGATTCTGGGTCAAATTTCACACCATGTTGTACATATATAAATGTGTCTGGAACAATAAATATCTTGAGTCTTGTTTCCGAGATGGCCACATAGAGGACAGGCCTACTATATGAACTGTTAGCAACATTAGCTTCATAGCTCTAGGGCTAAACTTCATTTGAAACTTCCTTTGATCTTTTGGCAAACCATTTGTTCATGGGTAAGTGTGTTTAGTTGTGCAATAAGTCAAGAAACAGAAGGACACAGTGGACAATTCAGCTTGCCTTCTGTGTGGAGGAAATGACATGCACTTATTTCTCGAAAAAGAGAAGCATGATTCAGTCGGGTGGTGCAACACGCACAGGTGCAACAGAGGTTAGGCAGTTTCGCATGGTAAACTAACACAACTAAAAATGTGCTTTTGCAGAGCAAGCACTGCGGTTATTTCCTTATAAAGTAAGGTTTGGTAAATCGGTTGTTGTGGTGAAGTGTATATGAGTGCATGGACTGTAGGACATGCATTGTTAAAAATGTTAGTGCAGATTTTAACATTTAAATTTACAGTGTTTTAGCATTTTAGCATTTTGAAATGAGCATCTCTTAATTTCTGCAGAAAGGAGATATGAGCAATATGAAAATATGTTTGTTAAAGGTTGTTAAATGTTGACTAAACAAAAGGTAAAATGTTTTATTTTATGGATGGTCAAATATTTACTCACTGGGCTCGAAAATACCTTTCCTAGAACAGCATTCCCAAACCTGGGAACGTTGTGGCCCAAGTTGCAACATGATCAGCACACAATCGTTCCATCAATTATGAATCTCCGCCAGTGACGAGATATATTCCCAGCTAATAAAAGGTCAGATAAATTATGAAAATGTGCCAGACGAAGATTTTGTTGTGTCTTATCTTTGTTCCATCAGAAATAAGTCATTTTCTTAATCAGTTTATTAAAGTTTGACTAAGCAATCCTTTAGGAATAAGGAAATATGTCAAATCAACTTAAGGCAGAAGTTATTGTGCTGTTCACCTCGGCTTCTCAGTTTTCATCTCTTTAGCAGCCTTATGGACCCCAAAACTGTCTCAGTTTAGTAGTTCAGACTTTAATTTGATCACTAAGACAAATGTCAGGTGTTGTACAGGATCATATACAAGCCAACCAAGTTTTCTTTTGGATCTTCTGGTTTATCTGAAGCTCTGATTATTTGAGACAAATAAAGATCAGAGCTGTGGGAGAAAAGTAAGACCATTTTCAGATCTTAAGTTGGGATCAGGCTGAGATTAGACGAAGGCTCTTTCTCAGGAGCGGTGAAAAAATTATCAAAATCTCACTGAGCTCAGTTACGTCTAGAAAAATTAAACAGGTCAAAGAAGAGTCTTCTTCTGCAACTTCCTTTCATCTAGGTCACTATTTATATAGCATGGGATTGTATTCTTTCTTCTGGTTTCTTTTTCAGATGTTGATAAATATTTGAGGGTAATTTCAAGTTTGATTGCATAACTGAAAATGACAAATAAATTATTGGTCACCTGCAGTACCTTCACTGCCCACTATGGGGCAAAACACTGCACAAAGTGTGGTTCGGTTTTAATGGCCTTTTTAACACTCGCTTTCAATTTCTTTGATGCTCAGACCATTCCTTCAATTCTCTTTAACAATCTTATTTGTCTCCAACCGTTTAAATCTCAGAAGTGCATCACACCTACTTTACAAAATTGGCCACAGTGGACCAGACTGAAAGGTGAACACACTCACTCTTTGCTGAGTCAGTCTCTCTTCAGATCATTGATCAGCTACTCTGGGGGCTTTTAAAAACCAGGATGAAGGTGTGAGGTGTTCAGTAGGCTTGTATTCAAGGATTGTTTTTTTAAATCTCATCCCCAATTAACAGTGAAAGACTGTCATCTAGTGGTAAACATGACCTGGTCATTTGTTAATTCACAATTTGGATTAAAGTAATGGAACACCTGACTATTGCACCAATAAATTATTAATTAATTATTTTTAAAATTTTAATACATAGATTTTAATACAGAGTTTTCCCCCTTTTGCAGATGCTTTTGGAGATGTAACAGCTTCCACTCTTCTTGGAAGTGGGTATTTGTGTCCATTCATTCCGTAGAACGGTCAGACACTGATGTTGAATGAGAAGGCCTAGCTTGCATTCTCAATTCCAGTTCATCATTTCCTTGAGCTTGCTTTGTGCATTAGGACACAGTCATGCTGGAATAGAACAGGTTCTTCCCTAATCTTTGTCCAGACAGTCGGAAACAGACTGTCCTTTACTGGAAATAAGGGGCTTAACCCCAAACCTGAAAAACAGGTGTG
>JBBKCR010045423.1:0-10000 GCA_037577295.1 Ladigesia roloffi
ACACACACACACACACACACACACACACACACACACACACATACACACACACACACACACACACACACACACATATATATATACATATAAATGCCTGTTCACACATGATAACATATGTCTCATGCTTGTTCTGACATGAAAAGCATCCAGGCTGACCAGTGAGGCTGCAATAATTGTGGTTATTTCCAGACTCACAAGATGAGGTGGGATGCATTTTCATATTCATTTGCCTTTAATAGTGCCAATTCCAGAATCACGAATAGTTGGCAAAGGTTTTCACTAATTTTGCTGACTTCCCACCAGGGCTCCAAACTGGTCTGCGGAAATAAAACAAAAATGGAAATGATCAGCGTTTGCCAGGAACAAAAACAGAATCCCAGACCTATTATATGTAACTGATTCCTTACAGAAATGGTAATATGCACATCTCTTCCAAATGAAAGCAATGCAATACATTAATTTTCATTCAGTGTTACCCACAACCTAAGAAGAATTTAAATAAACTGCCTTAATTTCAAAGACCATGTCACATTCTTCCATTCACTATATTTAGCATTTTTTTAATTGTTTCTAATCAGGACATTTTACACAAGCTGCCTGGCATCTTAGGAGCAAAAGTGTGTACTTGTAGTTAAGGTCTCCAGCTTGTTTGACCACCATAATAATTCACTACTGAAGCAAAGCTAAATGTGATCAATGTAAGTATAAAACTTAATCGCTTTGGATAACCAAGCCTGTTTGCTGTTGGTTGTTATGGCAGCATTGGTGGCTTAACACAAGAAACAACGGCTGGTAAATAACTACAGTAGCTATTTATAGTTGTTTTGATGTAACTTACTGATTCACAAATATGCATGAGCCTGTACATGTCACAAAAATGAAGATGTTACAACATGGGTTCTGTTCAGACTGAAGTTTTTTTTTCAGTTTGGTGCCCTGATGCTCACTTAACATTTTATTAGGTGTGGAACCATTCTTGGACTGCAGAAAATACCCCCCCACACACACCACCACCACCCACTACATGAAGGAACAATGGCTGCTTGCCCTTAAACTCATGCAATATTCAGCGAGAGCGTGAACACATGTCCTCCTGGCAGGTTTTATTGGGGAGCGCGTGTGGATTGAACCACAACTAGGGGCCTTAGCCATAATACATGCTCCTATTTTAAGCTCAGGGCAAGAGGTCAGTATTGTTTTGCTCTGACCTCCTAACTACGGAAAGAACTAAACAGATGGCCCTCTGGCTTTGGGTATTATCAGAGACAAAATATTCAGTGATATGTCTGTCATGTGGGTACAGACTGAACCCTTGCAAAAATTCCATACCACTGCCTGTCAAATAGCTCAAACACAGCAAACAACCGGGAGGAAACCTGTACATGTTCCTTCCTTCTCATGTGAACCTGTGCCAATTACAGCAAGTGTAGTGGGGGGAAAAAATCACAGGAAAACACAAAATCGATAAATACTTAATAGTATCTCACTCCTGGCTGATAGTGCCGGGGAAACATTAACCTTTGCATGTGTGGTGATAGCCAAAATCTATGATAAGAAGTCAGAAATAGGCATTCTCTCCTGTTAGGGACCAGTCTCTTGAGATAGCAGTCCCAACACTGAGGAGATATCCAGTTTTGCTGATTGTAACTGAAGTGGTGTGAGGTTACAATTACAGCACAACTCAAAGGAAAACAACAATACGTTGCCCGCTACATTTCTCTGCGCAATTTGCTGACCAAGGGAACAGGAGTTGCCAATACAGAGAGAGCTAACAGCACAACAGCAGTGTTGAACACAAAATGACAAGGACAAATGTGATACGCTAATGAACACTTTGAAAGCATGTAAGTAAAACCATGAGTTTTGGACTGTAATTCTGGCAGTTGGGGCCCAAGTGTTACATTACTTAATAAGAGTGAGAGATCACCTCCCTGGCGATCTATAAATAAAAAACTAAATAAATACACCACCAAAAACTCCATATTAAATTGTTCAGGATATTTTTAGCAGGTGGGGCCAGGCAGTGGCTATTTAAATTTTACTGATTAAATTCCAAATGGGTTATTGATTTTTTGAAAATAAAATCAAGGTATAAGGAAACCAATAGTTATAATTAAATCCCAGATGATAAACTTTTCTGGTTCATGTAACAGAGAGGGTTAGATAATGATTACATATTAAGAATATATACAGGCAGCAGAGACATTTAATATAATGAAAGTTCTATTGAAAGTCATATAGGTTTAGCCACAAAGACGATGAAAATGCTATAGAACAACCATTTTTGCTGCCATAAAGAAAAATATACAAAAAGAAAGGTGAAAGACCCTAAACACTCACATGATTCAAAGGTTCTTTACAAAGTGAAGAGACCTTCCAAGGACATTTATATCATGTGTAGATTCCTCAAGCTTTCACATTCATACATATCCTTTACAAAAATGGTGATCTAAATAACCGGTTACTTAAACTTTCCTTAAGAACTATATGTGGTTCTTTGTTCAAAGAACCCTTTCTGGGACTTTTATTTTTAAGTGCACCTAAAAGACTCCACCATCCCCTATTCTGCTGTTCATAAATAAAACATAACATAAAAATACACCAACAAATACTCACATCACAAGAAGTAGAGGTCCATACTACATTCCAATTCATTTTTAATGCTCTTTCGCTATACTTGTGTCTTTGGTCCCAGGGGGTTACAATAGGGGATGTTCGCGCAACAATGTTTGTGCATTTTATGCAAGACACTATGTGTGGATACCTTTAAATGTCATAAAAACACTTGACCACATCATTTCTCTCATCCTTTTCTATTAATACCTATTTGCACCAGGGAAAATGACGCAGGCCAAAAAGGAATCAGCTGAGGCGGCCATCAAAGAGAGATGGGAAGTGATTGAGTAGCATGTTAGTGGGGCATAAAACACAGTTGTACTCGATGTGCCCTTTCTGCTAAAGCTGTCGGTCGCCTTTTCAGTTCAATGCCTCCATACGCTGCATTCTTCACACATGAGAGCAGCAGGGCCACAGACTGGGCAGGAGCTGCTCTCTTGAGGAGCTGTCCCACACTGCCTCCATCTCTCTGGTCTTCTGTTGACACATATGGGGGGACTCCACGTCCCTTTTCAACTCCAAATAACAAATGTTTGGCTCATCAGTGAGTGCAGAAAACAAAAATGTAGAGAGTGAAGGGGAAGTGTGAAGTATTAGATGCTGTCGATGATAAAAGCTGCATTTTACAGTAGATGCTAGACAACACAGCACAGCATGAGTCGATAGGTATAGTCATGCATGAGAGAAAGCCTCAGTCAATCATGCAGCGAGATGATGTGCAGGCACATTGTTTCAGCTGACATGTAGTTTAAGAAATAAATCCTGCAGGAATCAAGTCAGAAAGAGGAAGGCGAGGGAAGATATGAAGAACAGTATATTCTTTAAAATAAAGGTGACAACAGGGTTCAAAATTGCAAAAGACATTTTTGTTCCTTGAAGAACTTTTTAATGGATGTTTCCAGTCCTAGCTGGTGTAAGTGAGCTGGAAGGGCTCTCAGAAATGAAAAGGGAATCAAAATCACATTTAAATTTTGGTAGCCATTTTTCTACTTGCTGTTGATGACTAGAAGCTGCTCACTTTGGATTCTCAAATTACAGGAGCAACAACAAGCCAGAAGAAAACAATGGGACAGATTCACTTCCAACCAAAGCTGTACATTTACACAGCTTATCTGTGATTATGCATCAAACACACTTAGGTGTATTACAAGTAGTTCAATGTCCCCTGTTTAATTTCCCATATGGGATAATTTTTAAAACCTGCAACATCAAGCTAGGTCAAGGAGCAGGTCTAACAGGCTTTAAAATAGTACATGGAAACGCATACACACACACACACACACACACAAACACACATATGAATGTGTCATTATATTTACATGGAGAGATTGTAAGTATGTTATGCACAATTATTTTACCTTACATTCAGTATTGATTTGTCAGGTTCTGTTCACCTGGTAGTTGATAAAATGCAGTTGCTGCTCTGAAATACTGCCGTGATTCTTGTATTAGCTTATATAGTCAATATGTGATTGCAAGACATCTTGTTTCATTGCTTAATTACTGTGGTTACAGGGGGCTCTCAAATGTGGTGCAATTAATTGCGAGTTACCAACAGATGTTATTAGCTGTAAATGTATTATAAATATTGAGAAGTTCATCTTCCCTTCCAATATTATGACCAGCCGTCATCGCATGGACTTTAAAAGATCCATGTTTTAAGTGTAAATATTCTCTTAAAAGTGACACCTTTAATTAATGTAAAGCTTTTGTCCCAATCAGTGCCTTTTCAGAAAATCATCCATGCCATCAACCCTCTAAGGAACCTTTATGTTAAAAATGCCTGTTCATATGTTTCTTCCATTTTTCTCTCCAGACCATTTTTTTTCAGGCTCTGTCTGTCTTTTCCCACGCATCAGAGGTTTCTTTTGAGCTTTCAAATAGAAAGTGGCGGAAAGGATAGTATGAACTTGGGCCCCAAACAGATAAATACTGTTACAGCCTCAGCCCACTTCATTTTTCGCTGTGCTATCAGTGCAAGGCAATTTGTGGGGTATCTTCTTGCAAAACTGAGACACATGCTATTTTCTCTGTCAACAGGAATATCCATTCTTGGCAAGATCATTTGAAACAATGTTGAGGGGAAATATGCAACTGCACTGTGTGGCTGGATTGTAATAGAACTCATTACAAATCAACCCCACAGCAGTGGTCGGCCTGTTACCCTGCCTGCCTCCTGTGCTGTAAATGACACTTTGTACTCAATGCATTTTCCCCCATAAAGTATGGTCCTTCCCCTTCATGTTAATAAGTGGTATAGTCTTATGATGTAAATGTTCGCTGAAGGCCATAGCATCTCTCCAGCAGCCCTCGGAAGGTGTCAAAGTGGAGACGCATTGCTTTGCAAATTAAATGCAGAGAAATCAAAGATACAATCATGTTCCTTGGCCGGGAGAAAGCACTTCCTCTACTTGGCGTGACATTAGACAGCCATGCCTGGCAGTAGAGTTTGTCCTGAACAATTAAAGTCACCGTGTCTCAGAGCAGGAGTATGTTTGCTAGTTGCTCTTGCAAAGGCCAGATCAGTTTGTGAAATGACATCAAGCAAGACTGGTATTCCACTAATTAGCGCATGGTTGTGGTCTTCTGGTTGAAGGGCTGCTCTGGGCATCTTAACCCACACTGCTGGGAGAATTATATGGACATGCTTGATAATGTGCATAGCTTTGAAAGTGGATGAAGTATATATTAACAATAAGGTTAACAAGCAGTGACCAGTGGGAGAGCCTGGAGCATGAAAAGTTACATTTGAGATTGTCTTATTGTGTCACTGGAATGCGGCAATCCACTAAAGGCCAAATTTACTGGGATATTTGCTTCATCTGTAGGCTGTAAGAGAAGGGACTAAAAGTGAGTACCACTCAAATGATGAGAGAGATTTGCTGTTGATGAAAAGCCCCTTTGCCCGTTGGAACAGGAACTTATGGCTGGGTAGAAGAAGAAGCTGACAAAGCACCTTGATAGATTGTTTTGGCAGACTGTGTTGGAAGAGTGGGTAACTATTTTTTGCAGCGTTTGGAAAAGACCAGCTTTGTTTCATATTACCTGAAGATTTCTTAAGGAATAGACCAATGTATTTAATCTATAACCACTTTTTTCAACATTTGAACTGTGCTATATAACATTGAGATTACCAGGCCACAGGTATGACACATATGACAGCATATTACATGTGCAATGTCTTAATTACATAAATTGAATTTATTGTTGTCATTACCTGTAAATATTATGACATGTTCTACAATGTTTGATGAAATGGCTTTTAATTAGCATGTGATAAACTGAGATGACATTAAACAATATTCTATATGTCATAAAAATCACAAGAAATGATACTCTGACTTTGTTATATGAACAGATTTAGTGTGTCTTAACAACTCATAACAGCATATGATATCTGCTATGACAAGTTGCAAAAGTCAGGTTGCAGGGTTAAAATACAATGTTTCCTACATTTTCCGTTGCCTAGTAATACACCTTGTTTTTGGGGTATTATAACAGTTCTGCACATATTCAGCATCCAAATCTTTTGTCCAGGCATGATGTTTTTCTGACCTGTGTCTCTTTCTGTATGTTTCTTTAGAGGTGTTAAACTGAGAAGGTGTTAAACTGAGATTTTCCAGCTTCACAGAGACTATTTCAGCATGACTATCTCCTAAGGCCACTGAGAACTTATTAACAGTCAATGAAAATACACCATCCCTGAATTTATCCCAGAGCAGAGATCCAGTCTTCTTTTATGGATTATAAACAATAATGCCTGGCTACCAATATGCCACAGAACACCGAGTTGCTTTTGGAAAACAGTGTGACAATTTGTGATATAACATATAGTACACGGCATCTTCAATATATTACAACATTTATAAGTTGTAAATAAATTAATCTCTATATATATTTTACTCACTGGCCATTTTATCAAGTTCACACAACCAAATATATGCTGTGTGTTTACAATTGCTTACTGTCTGTAGCTCAACTGTTGCAACACAGTTTATCCAGAGAGTAATTAATCTGGTCAACAGTGGTTATACGATGGTCCCTTTCCATTGATTGAATTGGTAAAGCAGGCCGCTATCTTGTGTCCCCCATGCAACACCAAACAAATATCCAATAAATGTGTGTGCAGAAGGGAGTGTGTGCATGTTGCTAATGTGGGGGAATACAAAGCAGTATTGACTGCACCTTATGTCTTTTTTGTGTATGTGTGTATGTGTTTATTTGCGGGTGCCCCTGGATAAATGTAATTTTAGTGTATATACACAACCGGTCAAAAGTTTTAGTACACCCCCCCCCCCCTTATTTGTATTGAAATTCAAGCATTTCAATGTATCATTGTTTATTCTGCAGAAAGTTCTTCCCAGAAGTTTGCATAAAATAAGTGTGTGACACTCATAGGTTGCACATATTCGCTTTCACTCTTCTGTCCAGTTCATCCTAAACCAGCACAGTGGGGTTTAAGTCTGGAGACATCTGGCCACTCCATGTTTTCCAGCTCACCATCTTGTTCTTTTTCTGAGGTAGTTCTGGCAGAGCTTGGATGTTTTGGGTCACAATCCTGCTGTAGGATGAACTCGACCAACCAGGCACATACCAGAGGTCCTGCATAGTGCTACATAATTATTTCCCACTTCTGGGTAAACTCATCATTTTTAAACCTCTCGCAGTTCAGCACTACCATTTGTGCCATTTCATGCTATTCATTGAATCTGAACTGTTTGAATTTCAATAAAAAAGGCTTGAGGCACTGAGATGTTCTAAAAAATTTGACTGGTAGTGTAAGAACACATGTAGCACAGTCCACACTGTGAAACACTTCTCTCCCAGTTAAAGAGAGGCCTGCACATAAGTTATGGCACATTCATTTCCTACTTTTATACGTTCATATTGTTTTTTATTGCATGTATTTTCTTCAGTGCATTCCTAAGTTGCTCCACAAGTTAGAGACAATTAAAATGTCTTTAACAGCTTTAAAGGTACACAGCAGGCATCAAAATGTTGATGCTGATTTGTTGAGAAACTGCAGGTTATGCAAAATTATAAATATTTTAGTTGGTTGTGGGACATTTTCACTACGAAATTAAGGTTTAATATTAAAATGTGTAAGTATACAATAACAATTTAAAAATGATTTAAAAATACAATTAGAGATTCAGATGCTGAAGTAAAACGATTGTAATACTTGGAAAAGGTGTAGTAAAGGAAGGTTAAGTTAAAAATTGCATTCTTATCCTATGTGCATTAAGAATAACAAAGTGCGTCAAGAAGAATGTTACATCAGTTCGGATGATAGACGACAGGAAATCTTTAGTGTTTAGGTTACCAGGTCCAATTGTTTGTAATTGGATTTTACTAAAAAAAAACGGTTGCACATGAGAAATCATGTCAGGCAGTGACTGACAACGTGGTTTCACAGAGTGAGTCACTGTATTCCTGTGTGGTCAGGCCCTTCAAAGCACAGAAACTTGAAAAGCATAAGCGGCAGAGAGGAAAAAAATATCTGGCCCTGACGCAAGCATGTAATCATTTCTGCCTTTGAGACGGTGAGGAAAACAATAGAGACGAAATATGACGGCCATACACAGCTAGCGTATCTCCAGAGAGCGTCCTCCATAGGCTGATAAGACGCTGAGCCATGTTGCACGGCAGACGAGCTGAAGTCCCTATCAGACTCTGTAACCATATGGCTGTGTGAATTCAGCCTGAAAACTTGTCTGAATGAATGTATGTCCCTCAAAGGATAATGGGTAAGAGACCAGTGATAAAACTGTGGCTTCTATAAGTTGATATATTGTCTCAGGAGAAGTGAAATAAACCAGCAAAGACGGAAAAAAATGAAGTGAAAAAGAAAAATCCACGAGACACAGACATCCGTCTGCCACAGTGGAAAAAGCGCGTTTCACAATGCCACAAAGAATTCACCGCAGTTCAATCACTCAGCTCTTTGAAAGCCATGTTGTAAATATTGCATTTACATCCAAGTAATATTTTAAGTACGGCTGAGCAGGAGAGACTTTTTCCTTTTTTTTTTCTGGGTCATGAAGCCGTGAAATATTTTATGGGACTGCGTAGTAGATGTGGCCTCTAAGAACATTCAGCATTGCACTTTAAACATAGTCTTTATTATGTGACCCTAAATGCACAAAGCTATCAATAAATGAATGTATTTAGTGTATTTGCTACTACAACATCTATATTTGAGATAGTATAACTGATATTTTCATGACTGTTAGAAACATCATGCTTTTCATGGCTTCTTTAAAGCTTTTGCTTATTTTTAGCTATTTGAACTGATTGGCAAGTTTCTCTTCTCTGCGTCAGAAGGTTAACTCCATGTTGCAGCATGGTTTCAATCTTTTTGTTAGTTGTAGGTCACATCTTGTGGCATCTCCAAGCTTAAGCATACAACAGCATTTCAGAATTTCTCCAGCAGTAGGACTGATGCTAATTCATAATTCATAACTTTTTTTATTAATCCACCATCACAAATGCATTAACCAGATCAGGAAGGTAAGCAAGCCCACTTTGTGACTAGTAATCACTGGGGGAGAGCAAGATAATTCTTATTTTAATGTTGCCACCATCAGTTTATTAATGCACTCACCTGAGGTAGACAAAGATCAGTGAATGAGGCCATCTATGGACATACAGGGATGTATTTTGGGTTTGCAGCAGCATCTCATATGTTATTTATGCAACAATTAAAGGCATATTGAATATGAATATAAATATATATATTTGTTCAATCCCAGAAAAAAGCCAGGACTCTGGCCATGGCCCTGTCACATCATTGTCATCACTATTTGTAACTCTGATATTTTTGAGTACTGGGTGAAATGAGGTCAATAAGGTTTTTTAGAATAAATGAGAAAAATGTATTAAAAAAAACAAACTGCACCATGTGATTGTATGATGGAGCCAGGAGTTCAGTGTTTTCAGCACATTGTGCTGTGGCACATGATCCCCTCAGGAAATGGCATGAACAGCTGTTATGCTAAATATATCACTTGATTTCACAGCAGGTACATCCTCAACACCTTGCTTTGCTTCCTCGTCTTTCTTTGACTCTTTTCTTCAAATATGGATTGGTTGAGTGCTGTAGGTACTGAGGTATTCATGTCAAAGTGTATTGTTTCTCTCTCACCCAATAAAAACATGTTGAGCTTCTCAGACAATTTAGTTTCTCTCTTTAGAAAGCACTGGATATCGCATGTAAACAAACAGCAGTCCTGAATTATTTCTACAAAAGATGATGTTCTGGAACAAACAGAGTATGTTCACTGTCAATTCTTGTCACTGTAAGAGACATGCTCATGGGTAAGTAACATTAAAAAGAAAAATAGCACACTACTAAATAATCTATATGTTACCTGAACATGGTTTA
>JBBKCR010045434.1:0-11017 GCA_037577295.1 Ladigesia roloffi
TCACCTTCGACTTGGATGCCATGGGGGTAAGCAAATAAACATCAAATTTTCATTTTGGGGTGAACTATCCCTTTAAAATTGACAAAACTTGTGTTGCTGAAGACTGAACCGATTTTAGACAACAGTTGTGGAACAGACTTCAGCTTCCTTTTCCATGCACATATATCACACAGGCATATGGTTGCTATTTTTTTCTCATTTGGAAACACAAGATTGACAGTTATTTATGATCAGAGCAAAGCTAGTTTCCATAGAAATTGCTTACATCATGTGTCCATATGCCTCTGTGACGTAAAGAGGAGGCGGATCTCAGACTGACATTTGCTGTGTAGAGTGGTACCCGCAACATGCAGCTTTAATGTTCTACACATTTTTAGAATAAGCCAACGTAAACCACTCGAGAAGTCTGGATGTGGTTTGAAGGCGAGAAGTTGAGAGAAGTTTTGGAAAAGAGTTTCTGGAAATAATTTGGGTGACTATTGACTTTTAGCGCTTGTTAGCCGTGTTAGCCTTGTAGCTCCGGCTCTTCACAGCTCCAGCAGTGTTTGATGAATTCATGAATAAATAACCCAGCTTCCGACTCCACACATTTTGGATTCTGGCTGCATTTTAGTTTCTTGGAAATGTGCATATGAGATTTTTTTATTTTTTTATTTTATGAATTAATTTATTTAATAGAGACAAGTAGGAACACTTAACATGCTCCTACTTTAGCACTTATAGCCAAAGCTAATTTGCAATGCTAACACGTTTTACAAAACAACACAACATAAATTACAAACAATTTTAAAACCCACATAAAACATGGGGCATACAGAAATTCATCAGAAATTCAGTGAATTAGTTATGTTCACATGACTGACATCCTTTTAAAAAACATTTAGGACGTCCGCTAAGCTTATTCCGTGCTGCTTTATTATTTGTTATCAAATCTGCAGGGCACAGTTTTGACTAATTCTGCCTCCGACCCAGAACAATACAGTCGGTTTCCTTTCAGCTCCGTCATCTTTATGTTTCCTCCCACAGAGCTCTGAGACTTGAAAGCCATCCAGTGACATCATTGTGAAACAGACTGCCCATCCTCATTTGAAAAGACTCTTTAAATAATATTATCCTGTCAATCCACACGGAGCCATGGACCTTGGTGCTTGTCTGCAAAGGACACTGAGACAACCTCCCACTTGAGCACATCTAAGGGACGTGAGGAGTGGAAAGTGCCAGACTGTGGTGTGAGGTACTCCCCTGGGTTTGGATCTCACCTGGGAGATGGAACAGAGCTGCTGCCTCCGCAGGAGGTCCCGGCGGGCTGAAAGCTGGGAAGTCAGGGACGCTGTACCACCTGAGGGGCGAGCCTTCGCCTCCAGCATTGCCTCACACAGATAAGGCGAAATGTGTCATCCCCTCGGAGGCAGATGCTAAATAAACCAGGGCCGTGCTATGAATGGAGGGGGTAGATAGTTTTCTCTGAGCTTTCTTTCTTTATCAGTGCTGAAACAGCATCATTAGACAACACGTTCTGAGGAAGGCGATAAACTAAAGATCATTCACATCTCTCTCTCCCTCTCTCTCTCTCTTTCCCTTACCTTATCCTCTCTTTCTCATTTCTTATCTCCTCCTTCGCCATTTTGTTGCTGTTTTTTATCGTATCGTTTCTGTTCTATCCGTTCCGTTCCCGTCCCTGTATTATTTATTTTTCCCCCCATCTCCAACAACCAGTCACAACTGTAAAATTTGATAATGTTTATTGGTGCAGTGAGATTTCTCTCCAGAGGTACTCACTTGCTCTCAGGGCATCCAAGTAAACATCCACAGGATAAATAACGGAGTTGAGCTTCATTCAGATCCATTCTCACCAAATCGCACCATTCCGAGTCACCACCACTGAACCAACCGCGATATATTGATGGTATATTCGTATATTAATACAGTGATTAGGGGATGTATTTAATCACTTGTGTGTCTGTAAATCAACCGCTCGCCGTCCAATGAGCACATAAATGTACAGTATAAGTTCCTTGGGTCCTCATAACGTAGTGCTGTCATTTGCATATGTTTTTATGAGTGCCGCTATTACGCTTCAGCTGTGACATGTGACTACACTAGAGAATCAGGTGCCTTTCCTCCAGGCTCCCCCCCCCAACCTTTTATGCCTCCTTTTAAAGCTTCACTCATAAACTCGCTCTCCACTCCTTTACAAGTTCTTGTGTGACAAATATTTTGCTTTCGACAGTTTCAGTGAAGTGTGAGAAGGCAGAGCAGTTTGGCAGCGGAGTGTCCCGGACGGACTCCTCAGTTACAGCACAGTCTCCACTGGGGCTCACAGTCCAGAGCAGCCAGCCTCCAGGGTGAGCCCAGCACATCCTCAGTTTTCAGGCAGCAATAAAGAAATGTGCTTAATGCAGGATAGGGGTGAAAGAAGAATCAACTGTGCCGATCCCAGGCGTCGCAGATGCATGAAAAATGTTTAGAACACCAAGATACTGCACCAGTAGAACCTTAATAGCATACGTTCCAGACCTGGGTGATAAGATAAACCTTTATTAGTCCCACAAGTGGGAAAATAGGGGCATTTGGATATTGGCGATGATTGAGAAGTAACCCCCGATGCCTCAGATGTGATAAACACCAGTTTAAGAAAGTAGACCAATGGAATTAGATCATTCATTATAAATAATTAAAAAGTATGACAAATTATATTAATCATACCTTATTTTTGAAACTGGCTTTTTATGGACTAGTAATGAAGCTGCAATATAGTAAATTCTTCTCTGTCCCTGGTGTTTTCCCAGAGCACAAAATACCATCTGAGGATATTTCGAAGCATTTTCTACACAGCGTAAGCAACTGAGGTGTAATTGCCATTAAAATAAAAATATTTCAGCGTTTTCCAAAGGCATCTGGAGCTGAACTCCAGAAGGCATTCATTTTACTGATGGAAGCCACCTAGTTTTTTCACAGTGCACAGCATGTGAATGTGGCTGTCGGAATTGAACCCACACCAGCAGGAGCTTTCAGAACAGGAGGTGAAACAGTGCTGTGCAAATGTCTTGAGCCACCCCTCATTTTTTACATATGTTGCTTTTTCCGACAAGAAAGCCAGACTTTCTCGTATTTTTAGTGTAGTCTTGAGGAACAGTTCTCCAGGCTTCCTGAAGGACTTTCAAGGACTCTCATTTCCAGTCCAGTCCCTGAACCTGACCAGCTTCATCGGAATGATTTCAGTTTGGTAAGACACACATTGACCTCCAAATTAATCATTCAAGGAGAACAAAGCACATCTACCTGAAGTCCTGGACCAGTGAATAAACTAGAGGATCAGGCAGTGATCAGTATACTGGTGGTGCTGAATACTGAGTGGCTGGAACTCCTTTATCTAGGCTCCTTGTATCTTTAGACACTTAACACTAAAATATTTTGTTTTTGTAAAGTTAATTTACTCAAAATTTCAAAGATGGACATTAAACACTAAAAAGGCGATTCAAAGCAAAATATAAAGAAATGAGGGGTGGCTCAAAATGTTTATGAAGTGCTGTTCTTTAGAGATGTGGAGTTTTACAATATGTAATATTGATTTTCATGAAAATCTATGAATCTACAAAAGCATATGAACTAAACGGGTGAAGTGAACATACTTGGGTGCGGGTGATGTTTATTTTTTTAACACAGTAACACCATACAATCATACCGCCTAGGCCTACAGTGTGCACTCAGGAAGAAGGACTGCTCTGAACTAAATCACATTTTGGACAATATATCTTAACCCCAGGCCAATTAAATGTCACATATTGACTGATTCGTTTTAATGTATTCTAGCCTGGACAAGCTTTACAGAAATCTGGCAAAAATCCCTCATGAGAAATGGATCTCACTTTATTTCGAGTTGCTATGTGAGGTTGAACTGAGCTGCTGAGCTTGTATGTGTTGTAGCAAAACAAGATGGTGATTAATCTGATGCCAAGCTTGATTGCAAGATGTTGACCTGATTACACAACAAAGAAAATCAGTGTATATGCTAATAGTGTGACCTGCCACACACATACATAGAGTAAATAGCAGTGGAAATGAATAAGGTACGTTAAATTAGCAGGGGTTGATATGGCAAAAATATGACACTTTAATACATTTTCATGATATATGATAGATAGGTCATAGGTCAGAACAGAAAAATCACCATCCTCCCCACATTTAAAGAAGTTGGAGTACATTGAGCTTTATTTGCTCTGTAGTTGGTCAGGGTTCTTTATAAGTACTGATTCTATCAAAATTATGTATTGTGCTTATGTAAATATATCTATATGTGTGTGTATATATACAGTACTGTGCAAATGTCTGAGAAAATTATGCTTAAAAACTGTTTACTGCTGGGCAGTGCTGTAAAGTTAGTGTTAAAACACTAACATTACAAAAAGTACAATCAACAATAATACAGTAAATGGTGGTTTTATGTATGGCGAAGAGTTTTTAGACCTCTTTCCTCATTAAAGCCCAGGTTTACCAAACCAGGTTTGATTTGCTACATCAGATACCTGGTCTGTCTCTTTTTACTTCAGAAGATTAAGTGTATTGCTTATGGAATCATATTAATTCACAGCAGACACTTAGCAAAAACCTGGAAACAACCCTGTGTTCTTCTAACCAGCTCACAAAATAGTGACTAATGTTTAGGAAAAAAGAAATCTTTATACTTCTTACTGCTTTCTTGTTTGAATGCATTGATACTTTTTGCTAGCAGAAAGAAGCTCACAGCTAAATAAAAATGACTTCAAACTATTTGCACAGGTGCCTAAGATTTTGCTCAGTACTGTATATATATCGACTCATTATATATGTTAATGTTGTATGTATATCAATCACAATAATGATAGCACATTCCCCTACATCTATTTTAGATGTAGATATTAGGACATTTATTAGCTTTAATGGGATTTCTGTCAGACTGTAAAACTTGTCCAACTTCTATAACTTTCTACAGACGGACGCAGTCGTGGCTGTGCATGCATACGTCAGTAACATTAGTGTTATGGATGGGCATTTCTAGAAAAACATTATTGGATAATCACTGACAACTCTTAGATTAATCTTCGTGATCGATCGATCGGTCACAAACCTATGACCCGTCTCTAGTCGCTGTGCATGGGAGGAATTGATTCCAGTTCTTATGTGAGGCAGCTTGCATTCGGTTCCCCTTGTGCTCAGAATTGATGACAGTGTTAATCAAGAGTGCTGAAGGGTACCTGAAGGAATCTTGGTGCAATTACACATTCCCCCGTCCAGACGGGCGGCGATTGCTTTCTCATCTCCATCCTCATGGCGGCAGGCCCGGCGGACTGTCTGCCCTCTCATTCGCCGCCCATCTCCGACTCATCAGCTCGTTCGTTTTTCATGGCACCCCTCCCATCGCCAGGGCCAGAGCAACGACAGCTCTTCTTTAATGACTGCTAATTAACCTTGGCCATGGGGGAGAGAGCAGGAGGGCTGATGGGTGAAAAATGGGTGATATCAATATTGTGTCTTGGCAGCTTACATAAAAGGACAAAAGGGAAGTGGGCTGTGAAAGCTGGTTCACACCAAAGAGGATTACGTTTTCCTCTCCACGGATCCTTTTCCTTTCTTAGATTCCCCAGTGGTGCCTGACCTGAGCAGGAACGTTGAGGAATAGGGGCACCTATTGAGAAACAGGCCCTTGTGTTCCAAAGCAACGTCCTGCCACGTTGACCGGAGATATCGGGCCAGCCAGTCCAGATCTTGACCCAAAAAAACAAGCGGAGCAGCAAACGCTCATTACTAAACCACATCCGTGTGATCACCGCCCCTCAGAACCGTCTTCAGACTGGCTGATGGTTTTCAAAGCCAGTTTCCGAGCCTCCTACACCATCCTGTTCTGTATACCCGCACTGCTTTGATTTCAACACCCTTCCACAGCAGAAATCACTGTATAAAGAAAGCGTTCAGTAATCGGAGAGCAGAATTCTCCTTTCAGGTATTAATTCTCAAGCGGCGCGGTTTCAAAACGAAAGTAGACGAACGGGGATGCACCTGAAAGCTGCAACTGTCTGCGTCTACTTTCTTCCTTCATGTTGAATGTAACAATCATAGTGGTGATCCTGTTTGTCCAATAATCTATAATCCAATAACCTATGGTCTGATTACTGTTTTATTGTGACTGTATTGAATTACACTGGAAACGAAGTTACTACAAAACGGTTCCGAGTGAATAAGATATATCACAGCAACATTGCCCTTCACTTTCCTCGCTCGTTGGGCTATAAACGTGTTGTGTATTTTATTTATGTACACGATTGAATATGGTGTATTGAAAGTGTCCTTTTTATTCTGAACACATATTCGGTTCCATTTTGTGTTGCTTTGCAACCTGCATACTAAAACAAGCCAGAATCCACTTCGACAAGTGTTTGAACAGAACCCATCAAGAGTATAATGGAAACGCACCCCATAGATATTCTCTAATTAGGCTTATCCTATCATTTAGAGTGATGTATGGGAGTGTCACTGACGTCTAATGACTGAAATGCAGCAACTACTTTGAGGAAATGTATTTTCAGAGCATTAGAAGAACATTTTCATTCATATTTTTCAAAGAAAATTAAAACAAGGCAATCTAGGAAACATCTCTAGAATAATAAAATAGAAGCATTCCTATTAATCTGCTTGTCCATTCACAATCAAGGCTGTGGCCCAAAATATATGTATGAGCAATTTATTAGGGGTGTAAAAATACACATTTTTAAGGCTTTGTTCGATTTAATTCTGATTAGCATTATCCAGTGTGCTGAAATGTCTTTGTTGGACAGAGCTCTTGATTAGATTGCACCAATTTGTTCAGCTTGAATAATTAAAAAAATCTCCAGTAAGCGTTTCTCGATGCCCGAAGCACCGGCCTCAAATAAAACGGATTAATGTATCTGAACCATGGACCCACAGTGGAGGGATAGAGGCTGTCCTAGCATCTCTGGACGTTAAAAGTGACTCAAGCCCAGTCACTTTATTGTGGGTGTGTCTATGGAATAAGCCCCACCCCCTTATCTCTCAATTTACTGTGACATGATGCCTCTAGATGACTAGTCCTGAGAGTCCGCTGGAAAAGTCCCTGGGGTGTATGGATGATACAGTTTTACATTTTAATTCATGTTTCAAAGAGCTGAACCCTTTACACCCTTAGATCACCTAGAAGCATTACTAAGTCTAGGCATGTGCAAATTCAGGCTGACGGAAAATGCTGCTGGACCTGTGGTTATGACACTTTTTTTTTTGGTTTAGAAGGATAATTCAGCTCTGGTTAAAATCACAATCAAGGACTTGCAACAAGACGTAGTCACCTTATGTTTGATATTGAAGGACCTGGCAACCCAAAAATAACTAGAATAAGAATGACGTGAAGAAAGATCCTCAACGATTTCTCTTTTTAATCATTATCTCAAAAGCCTTCTTGTTTTTTACTCGGAAATGTCAGAGCGAGACATCTGAAAGATGTTATCTTAAAGAATATCTGGGACGTACTATAAAATCGCTGTGACTCCAAACAGCTTTTACAAATCCCTGATTATGGCTTTAAGATGGTAATGTTAAAAAACAAAACAAAAAAAACAACAAAAAACAACATTTCTTGTACATAGATCTGTGTTGTGGCTACTTCTTATAGCATTCACAAATAGTCCAATACGCCAACTGTACGCTAGGAGACCAAGCCTTAAAGCAGCTAAACGAGAGAGATGCTAATAACGTCAAGGTGGAACTTTACCTTCATGTGCATTCAAGCGTAACTGAGATGGTCATGAATATCATTTGTTCCACATATTTACTACGACGCATGGACTACAAACAGAAGGAATGTTTAATGTGAACCATCGAGTCTGTTAACTGTTGTTCATAAAACAATGCTTCATGAGGGCTAGCATGTTTCTGCTATTCTATACAAAGTTATACAATTTATATGGATTAAAAAAATAAATAAATGTCTACTTATGTACTGCCACAAAAAGAATAAAGTACTGAATATTTTCAAACAGGCCATGATTCTTTTTTTTCACGCGTGAAAGAAAAATGTTGAAATAGCGATATCTATCCATCCATTTATACACACATGCCCACAGATATACAGCTCTGGGAAAAAAGAAGAGAACTGCTGACACTATTTCTACTATTTTCCAAATTAAAATATACATCTTTAAAGAATCATTTAAAAGGAAATGACAAAACATCAAAATCAGTGAAATGATGCAGCGTTCGCAGATATTGAATAATTTAAAAAAAAAACAAATTCACTCAAACAAAATGAACTGGTCACATTGTGAGAGGAGAGTGTGGATTACAGCAGTGTTTTATACTTTTCCTCATTAAATAAGATGTGATTCATCAATACCTAAAGGAATTTAACAGAATGGAATGGTCGTCATACTCATAGAGATGCTGCTTTAAAAATGAATTGCAATTATTCCAGAGATTTAAATACATTTATACACTACCAGTCAAAAGTTTTTATTATTTTCTACATTGTAGATTAATATTGAATACAAATAAAATGATGAAGGAACACATGGAAGTATGCAGTAAACAAAAATAAGAGTTAAACCAGAATATATTTTGTAATATAAGCGATCATTGTTTATTTTTTTCTTAGTTAAGTGGTATAAAGTAAAGTAGAACCGTAGTGGAACAGGATCACTAAGGGTGAACCAACCCGACCACCACATCAGATGATCCAAACACATTAAGAAGGCGAAAAAAATCTAATTATTGAAACAAAAATGCCAAGAATTAGCAAACCTGTGATCAGAGCAATAGGTGATCTTTTCAATATTAATCTACAAAGAGAGAGAGAGAGAGAAACACACTTTTAACCTAATAAAACTATAAAAATATCTCATGGTAGCACACTCTGTGAAATGTGACTGTGTGTTGAGTTGCTGGTGAGATGGGAGGCAGGAGTGAGAATACCCTGCTGTGAAAACGCTTCACAGCCCTCCAATAAGACGACCAGGCTTAGATGAAATGGACAGCATGTACTGTCCTGTGAAGATGAGAATGCAGTTGAGTTCGGGTTCTAGGGCCATTTCATATGCCTTCAGGTATCAAGATATTTTTGCCATATCGTCCCAGCACTCCATACATTTCATACAGTTTTGTCGCTGAACCTCATGTGTTCTAGACATCCGGGAAACATTTTAGCTGCTTGCTGCTCGACTCTGGAATCAGAATCGGCATTTTTAGATATTTGTTTGATTTTAGGCTCAGGCATTCTGTATACATCCTAGCAGGCTAAAATTACCACATGTTTCAGAATATTCCTGGTTATGGCTGACCCTGCCCTCTTGAGGTAATTTACAAACAAATGATTGCATATCAACTAATGAATTAGCAGCTAGCATGCCATTCAAGCATAGCTAGGAACGTCGAGCCTCTGAGAGCTCATTTTTAGGAAAGTTGATGGACTGGAAAATTTCACGCTCTCCTCTTGTAAAAGTCCTTGGAGAATTTAGTAAGAAGTAGCAGGACCCTGGCATGTCTTTGCTGACCGATACACCGCACAATTTCGGTCCTGCACACATTGGGCTAAACGGCCTGCAGTCGGACAGTTCGCAGTGAGGTAAAAGGGGCAGCTCTCGGAATGTTACCAGCCTGCTTTTACGTGGTTAAATTAGCTTTTTATTTTGATGTATTTCAACATCAATTAAGCACCTTTTTATGGAACCTTCCTCTCAGGTATATGCTTCTTCTGCCACTGTTTTGGCAGTGACTTGCTAAAAACTGGCCACAGTCACAGCTAGTGGGTTAAGAAACTTATATTATAGCTTTGTGCCAATATCCTTGTCTGTGAACATAAAACAAACCTGAGCACATCCAAAGAGCATATGGCTTCTCTGATAGATGGGAGAATGAGCAATTGTGTGTGTGTGAATGGGATAAATGGAGTAAAACGCGGTAATAGGAGCAGAAGCGCGAGGCGGGTTGAACAGCCCATCTGTGCACCGCTTTAGAGAAACATGAAGCTTTGTGTTGCTCCTGCATCATAAGCATTCATCTCTCTGGCGCCACTGAAGGCCCCGGTGCTTTACCTAAAGCAAACATATGAGATGTAGCACTAAATAATTGTGATTGATATGGTAAGGGCCTACTTTTCAGCTGAACTTGTCTGCGAAAATCCTCCTTCTCCTCCTCAGAGCACCTTATAAAGTTTGGCCTTCAGCTGTGCCCACTCCACCATCAAAGCCATCCATTTGACTGGGACACACAAAAGGCACACATATCAGATCTGCAGCCGCCAACAAGAGATTCCTCACCGAGTTAAGTGAGTGTGGAGAGTGAACTTTAGAGGGAAATGTAAGAAATAAGCCATGAATCCTCAGGTAATCAGCTGTTTACCAAGATTCATCCATCATGCTTTTAACCTACGTGTGTGTGTCCTTCGTAAGTCCGCCTAAACGTTATCAAACACACACTGGCAGGTCTACACACCCTCACACACACAAACACACATTTGTTTTTTATATGAAGGCATGACACATTCATTTATTCAAACAATAAACACACTGAGCAGGTGGTTTTACTGTTAAGGCTGGTCGGTATGTGTGTACACAACGTTGAAGCCACTGAGCCCTGAAGTGAATCACACTGATTATTTCATTATTCATTATATAAGGTGGCATGTTGATGGGAGAAAAATGGGAGAGTGTAAAGATCTGGCTGACTTTGACTTGTAGTACTTAAAATGGTCCGAAGAGAAGCACAGCCAGTAAAGCACAGGGTCAGGGCTCCTTGATGCACATAGGGTATGAAGGCTGGCCCATCTAGTTTGATCCCTCAGATGAGCTACTGTAGCACAAACTGCTGAAGGAGGCTCTGATAGAAAAGGTGTAAGAACAACATATTACTGTGTTTCTGGCTGTGTAGCTGCAGACCGGTCAGAGTGCCCATGCCGAACAAAGTTTTACGGTCATCCCAACCTTATACATTAAGTACACAGTGAAGTGAAATATCATCCATTAGTACTATATACATA
>JBBKCR010045444.1:0-11016 GCA_037577295.1 Ladigesia roloffi
GTGAGAGAGAGTGAGAGAGAGTGAGAGAGAGTGAGAGAGAGTGAGAGAGAGTGAGAGAGAGTGAGAGAGAGTGAGAGTCTGTCTTTGAGAGAGTGTGTGCCCAGTAAGGACCAATATATTTTTTTACCATGTTCTGTAATTCTAAATTAATCATTTGCTGTTGTTTAAGCAGTTCCTGAGTTAGAATAAGTTTTTTGAGGAAATTGACAAATTAAGTTGATCACAGTTAAATGGGCTAAAGGTGGTTCAATAACTTTGAGAGATTTCCCTTAATTGAGTGACCCCTGAATTGCCCTGTGGTATTTTGTGTTATTGTCTGTGAACGATATTGTGTTAGATCAGGAGTGCCCTCTGCAGTATTTGTTGTCAGACCATCTCGGACTATTGAACCAAACAAAATTGTGGACAAAAACTGCTGGTCATTAAGCCAATGTGAAAAATGTATTTTTGTTTTTTAAACATGAGCACCGCCAAGAGGATTTTGTAGGAATTGTCAAAACACTAGCTCAACAATTATTGAAGAAAAAAGTGTTACTAAATAAAGCTTTCAAGCAAGACTAGAGTGTCACTTTTTGTTGTTTATGAAACATTGTTGTGAAAACTGAAGTACTCATTTATTTATTTACACGTAAGACTGTTCAAATGATAAGACAAAATTATTATAATAAAATTTACAAATAATGTTCCTGGAAATGAAGGTAAAATTTTAAGGGGTAAAATTAAAGGGTTTGGTTTCGTTGTGCATATTGCTCTGTTGTGGTTTATGTAATCGATTATTTGTATTCAAAAATAATTTATTTATCCTAAAGGGAAATTATTGTGTCACTGGTATGCTAAACGCTGTTTCCAATTAGCACTTGCTTGTAAGGCCTCGTCATCACGGATGTTTGAAACCCTGAAATTCCGGCGTTTTTGTATCTTTGTATCTGAACTTCATGTGCATTACATTGGTGTTCGTCTGAAGCCGTTTAACGCCTATGTGTAGTTTCAGGTATCCACCTGTGGTGGCAGTAATCTCTCCATTTGGTTTACGTGGTGGGAACGCCCGAAAAAAACATTCAGCGTGAACGAGGGCTTGGTTTGAGAATCGCTACAGTTTGGTTTTGTGGTTTCAGGTGTGTGAAAAGGCTGATCTGATAGACCACTCTCGGTACGGTCGCTTTACACACAAGGATATTTAAGTTATTGGATTTGTAATAGATTGTTATAATAAACAATAACGTCTGTCTTCACTGTTACACATTTTGTGACAAAACAAGAATCAACATGAAAAACATTTATCTATTTTGCTTCATCTATATCTATCTATTTATCTATCTATCTACCTATGGTAAAGGACTTAAAACGGATACAAATAAAAACATGAATGTCCGTCTGCACTGCCTTGATACCAACAGAATGAGAAAACAAGAATCACTGTAGAATAATCTTGTATTAATCTGTTGTGTTTTATGTTGCTTTTTTTAGTTAATTCTAAGATGTGTTTTGCTTTTTTTTGTTGTTATTCGAAGATGTGTTTTACTGTTTATTAACAGTGTGCAATCGGGTTACACACACATATATACCTTTTAAAATATATTTTTTATTAGCATTTTTATTGAAAAACTATAATACCAGTAATACCGATGTGCATGGGGTTGTTTAACTACGCTTCCCATAAATCTGCGGTGTGTGAGTAGGGGTCGTGTGGGTATATATTAATTGATAGTGCGTGTTTTTAGTTGATGATTAGTGTGAGAGATATGTCTGTGTGTCTGTTAGAGGGAGATAGAGTCTGTTAGAGGGTGAGGGTCTATTCTGTTAGTAGAGCGCTCTCGGTGGCGGGGCGCGCAGTTAAGTGTGTGTATTTGAGAGTATAGTGATCTGTTCTGCTGGCAGGGCGCTCAGTCAGTCCTCTCTCTTCTCTCAGCCATGGCGGCCACAGGAGGAGGGAAAATCAGAACACGGAGATACCACATCGTGTCCAAACCGTATTCCAAAGGCAAACAGGTGACAAGAACACGCTCTTCCTCAGCCTCTCTGACTTCTTTATAGTCTGACCCAACTTTACACCCTCTCTTTGTGTCTCTGTTTTGCTTTCTTGGCCGAGGCCTGCGGACTTTATCTGCCTGGCGAGGCCTTGG
The DNA here is from genome assembly GCA_037577295.1 of Ladigesia roloffi. Classification (NCBI taxonomy): domain Eukaryota; kingdom Metazoa; phylum Chordata; class Actinopteri; order Characiformes; family Alestidae; genus Ladigesia; species Ladigesia roloffi. The sequence continues at coordinate 2,124 of JBBKCR010045444.1, forward strand.
GCTTCAGTTCAAACTTGTCGGCTCGTCTGTCAGCCCTGCTGCTGGGTTCTCTGCTCCGTATCCCAATATGTTTACACGCAGAAACGTGAATTATAACCGAATATAATGTCACCGGGCGATTCCGTTTATATTTGGACACCTTTATTCTATTCAAATATGTAGCGGGCTAACTGCTAACGGACTAGCGCCTCTATGCTAGTTAGCAATTATCAGCTAACTCAACCGTGTGTTGCTAGCTGGCAAGTTTGGGAACGTCTTACATGGCTTAGATGGAACAAAGTCTGGTGTGTTTTCTAATTACCTCGTCCACTGCGGAGTATTCACTTCGTGTTAGATAGTGGAACCTTAGTTTAACGTGTCAGCGAACGTTACGAGAATGATATCCCCGCTGGCTGCGCAGCTGCGGCTGGAAGTTGGCCCAGGCCCGCACATGGGCAGCCGATCCGGGGCCGGGGAGCAGCAACCAGGCTAGATATTAGCACATTGTGTAGTCAACCATGTTCGTTGGCTCGTTTTTGCATTCTCCCGCGTCTTCACTTCACACTGGATCACGAGCCGAACAACGGGCGGGGAACTTTGTCTCTTCATGAAAAACCTGTAAAGGAGCTGGCTCAGACCCTTTCATTTAATACGGCTAATAAAAAGGGCATTTGCATGTTGCTCCCCCTTATTCAGCCTTTTCTGAACAGTGCGAGGTACAGCAGGCGCGGCTAACTTAGCTGACATGCCACAGAACGCATGCGGTCCTCTACCAACATTCAGCACACGATCAACTACCGTGCTGGGTTAGAAATGTTTGATCTTGAAATTTATTTTCAAATCAAGGGTTGGTGTTCATCTAATTTCTTTTTTACTCGCTGCTTTTGTGTGAAAGTCACCCCGATAGTCCATTGGGTATGTAAATTATAGGAAAATCGTGCTGAAAATAAACGTAACAGTTCGCCTTGTATATAAATGACATGTATAGTGTATCTAGAATGGTTTGTATTTGAATACAAGCAGAACAACTTAATGTGACGGTGTATATTGGATTTAATTTAACGTTTGAGTGCAGAGTAGCTGTGTATCAGGCTTTTTAGTTTATGACCCGGTTAACTAGCTGGGTAGTTTTTATATAGCAAATGTCAACCTTCACAATTTGTTTCAAACTGAAGTTTTACCATTATGACCGTTTAAAAATCCCACGTTTCACGTACTAGCTGAATGCATTTATCATGATGAACGCGTTTAACATGAGGGCTTATTCTAGATTGTTCTTGTCATTTAGGAGTGGGGAATATGTAGAGTAAATCAATTGAAAATATCAAGTTTTTAATTAAAGATCATTATAGCTACTTGTGTAATTTTTACCTAGCAAACGTCATAGCAAAGTTTTGATGCTGATTTAAACTTTGTGCTTGGCTGTAGTTCTATATTGATACACATATCGATTAGGATTATATGTGTAGCAGTACATATATATAATCAGAATCCGAAAGCTTTATTTTATTTATATTGGGTGCAGTAATTAAAGTTCAAGTTGAGGTTTGACTGGGCTGGATGACTCTGATTATTTTGACCAGCTTCTGCTGTTCTCTGGTAGGCTATAGTTTATTGATATTGTTAAACCTTGTAGTTTAAATGCTGGGCATGGTGACATTGGCTCATCATGTCTGTACTAATTTCAGGAAGTGAAATGTTGCAATATTCAGCTTATGTTTGAGGGTGATGCATGTTAGCCTTTGCAGTAACATAAGAATAATCAGATTTAATAGTAAAGCAGTCCCTTATAGTCACGTGTGAACACTCCAACAATGCACGTTGCATGGACAATGTGAAATTTTTCTAGTAAAACAATGGACAGCCACCTGCGTAGCACCTTGGCATCAGTGTGAGGACGATACTTCGCTCAAGGGTACATCAGTGGTGCCATTTACAGTCTTGGGAGTCAAACCATTACCATCTGATCACAGAGGTAACACCCTAATCACCCGGTTTTTCAGTTGCCCTAGTTAATAAAAGGGAAATGAAATATTTTGTATACACAGTTATGTGAATACATTGGACCTTATAATATTCATCAAATAATCACCTAGATAATGTATTAATCTGATGATTTAGAAGTTGTGTGTGGTGGGGATTAGGTCTCCCACACTTCAGATGATTAGTTTTTGCTCAGTTTTCTCAGTAGGGATCTTCATCAGAAGATATAAACTGGCAGATTTTTTTTGTTTGTATGTGCTATAGTGTCAACTGTCAGTCCTTTTTGTTTTTGATTTTGGCCGATTTGTATTCAGTTCTGATAAAATTAACATGGTGTTTTCATGGGTACCAGTATGTAAAAATTATTATGCACGACTCATTACGATAAACAGCCAGTTTAATATACTATTGCAATGCTGCCATAAATCAGCAAATTTTTCCTGGAATAAGTTTGACTAGAATATAATCATGCTTCATCTTCCAGCTTTCCTATGAATTGGTTTGCTGTTAAATTAGTCAAATTGTTCCATTGTTAAGATTAATCTGCATATTGTGATTAAACTTTATTGAGGATTTTACTGTAGACATAAGTGGCACTTTTAAAATTAAAATCAGTGTTAATAATTCAGTACTATATAGTAACAGCAACACTGGGCTGTCGAATCAAATCAGTACCATGTGTACATATGAAAATCGAGTTTAATGACATTAGCCTGTGTTGTATTACTTATTGTTTACCTTAAAGACCTCTGACATGTTCATAATCGTACATTGTCGCGGTGACGAGGCCGTTTTCATGCAGTTTTGAGTCTCTTCAGGAAAAATAGTTTGAAGCAATTTACCTGACATCTGTAGAGGTGTATGGAGATTCCTTAGTTGGGTGATTCAGCTTCTGAGTTTCTGCATGTCCAGACATTTCCTTGGCTCGGCCTCTGCTTGGATAAAATAACATTTTATTTGCTGCTGTCATTGGTGAAACCAACTACACAGACATTTTCTTGTAGCATTATAAATTAGTGTTAACAAATGTACTGTGTGGTAGATTTAAACCAGTGGTTTCCACATCAGGTACTGGAGAATCTCTGCCATCCATTCTGAAGCGTTTTCTTTTTTTTCTGCTTTGACACATTTCATCTTAATCAGGGATTTTAATTGACTGATTAGTTGCAGGTATGCTGGAGAAGGGAAAGTGCCAAAGTACGCAGTGCAGGGGATCGGCAAGATTTAGAACCACTGGTCTAAATGTTTTACACACTTGCAGACAAACATTTTTGCAGTTTCTCTGCAGTTCTTTCTTCACCAGTTGTTTGGAATTACTAGGTAGACCTGTCTGCATTGCTGCTGCACAGGAGAACAAACGGCCCCAAGAACACATAGTGGTTCTGTCTCACGGTTCCTTCCTCTAGAGCACAACTGTTCCCTCATTCTTTCAGTTCCAGTGTAATTTCAGGTTTTCATGATCTGCAGAATGTAAAGCTGTTGTTTGTTGTCTGAAGGGTGACATAAGTAGTCATGTAGGACAAATCGTGTGGTTTAGGATGTTATCAGCTGTATGATGTGCTAATAGCAAGTGCATTGTATGGTTATTAGGAAAGTCCCTTTTTCCTGCAGTGTGGGAGTAAAAGTTTTGCTTCTTTTGTGGTTTTACATTTGCAAATATATTAGCAGACTCGAACTACCTTGGCTCTCATCTCTAAGTCTAGATGTATAAAAGCTTGAATTCTTTGGTATGTTCACATGACCTGGACTAGAGTGTTTATGATTCATGTAAAAATGGACTGTTATGATTCGTGATAAGGGTTTCCCTTGATACATTTATTGTATTATCTTTGGTCCAAATTCAGCAAATGATTTTGTGCCTCACGTATGACTCCAGATAACTGTAAAACAAAACAATGAGTGCATGAGCTTGTTTTCATGGTTGCATGTAAATGTGTTTTTAAGATTTTGTTGTGAAGGTGATGTTTGATAGAATATTGAGCTTACAGAGTGAAAATGTGTCCTCTCCTACCATACTGTTCATTTCCTTGTTTTTGTTAGTCAAGCGAAGCTCATCACCATGTCTGTCTGTTTTGTGCTGCAGCAGCCAGGTCTGATCAGTCGAGTGACGGACACAGTGAAGAGTATAGTCCCGTCGTGGCTACAAAAGTACTTTAAAAATGAAAATGGAGAGCTAACTGAAGGTGAAGAGGCCAGAGTAGAGGTGGAGCAGAATAATGTAAACCCTCCTTCCGGTGGGAATAAAGAATCCGTCCCTCATGAAGGACACAACTCCCCAGAGCCTAGCACCAGTTTTGCAGGTAAGAGTTTTACTGCCATGAAATTATCGTTTGATATTTTTTTTTTAATGCATAGGTAATTACTTTTTTCTCCCCCATATTTCCAGAACCTTCAACAAGCCGAGCATCTCTGAACTTTCAGGATGTTTTGTTGCGACCTCCACTCAACCGCTCCCACCTGCACTTCCCCTCCCAGGATGGCTCTCCTGCCCTGGGGGTCTCAAACTCCATCTTCTCCCAGCCTTCCACATCCACAGCCTCGTTTCCAACAAGCCCATTTGCTGTTGCGTCCAGCTTCTCACTGGTGAAGGAGATCAAGGACTCTAGCTCTCAGCATGAAGATGACAACATCTCCACAACCAGTGGCTTTTCATCACGAGCGTCTGATAAAGGTGAAGCTTAACTTTTGGAACTGTAGTATAATCCTCGGGTGGAAATGGTTGCTGCAATTATTCCTTGTTTTTTCCCTTTTTTTGGATCCATAATTTCATTTTAGAAGTTCACCTTGCTTGTAATTACCAGTTTCTGGCTTGTATTCTAAAATGAAAATTCAGATAATAGCTTTTTCAGTAACCTCCAGATATCATTTTTAACTATAATTTGTTAATTAATTTTTAATATTTCTTAAAAATTGACTTAATCTTCTTCCAGATATACCCACGTCAAAGATTGCACCACTGCTGTGGTCCCCAGAGACCGAACGCACCCATTCTGGATCGCAGCCGGCCCAGACCAGTCTTAAGAAGCCAGCCTTCAACCTGTCAGTCTTTGGAACATCCTCATCAGTAAGTCTGACTTGACCAAATTCTCCCTGTTTTTGATACTTGCTTGGAGTGATTTCCTTTTTTTTTTTTCATTCAAACCATTCTGTGTCTGTTCTGTCAATATTTTTCTTTCATATTTCGCTAGATGTTGCATTCTTGAACCTTTAGTTTTAATTTACCCAATACTGAGTAACCAGTGTAGGCTGCCTTTTTAATCCAACAGCATGGCTCATAAATTACTTTTACTGCCTCAAAAGTGGAGGCTTGTGACAGCAAAAGATTACACCTTTTTGACCAAACACCTGGAGTTTGTTTGTTAGCTTTGGTAGTTCACATGTGAGAAGTGCACTTTAATCTCTGGGAAATAATTATTTCATGCACCTCCACTGTGGCTATGAAAAGAACTGGCAGTAGTGCTGCAATATATTTCTCTTGCTCTTTTGTAGTCGGTGATGAACAGTTCAGGGCTGAACATCAGTCAGCTGGGGGACTCACCTTTTTACCCAGGGAAGACTACTTATGGAGGTGCCGCAGCTGCAAGAACAGCTCGTGCACGGCCAGGAACTCCTTATCAGGCTCCATTGAGGAGACAGATAAAGGCCAAACCAGCGGGAGCTCAGCCCTGCGGAGTGACCAGTGCTACAGCACGTCGCATCTTGCAGTCCCTGGAACGGATGTCCAGCCCTCTTGCTGTAAGTGATTTTTACTTAACAGTTAAGTGTTTTTTATGTACAAAAGTTCACTGTACACTTCAAATAGGCTTGCTATGACAGTTTTTATAAATCACGTATGATGCCATATGTCATATGTTTGACTTGGCCAAAGATGTATCTACTAGCTAATCCACTGTTTTGTCATTTCAGGATGCAAAAAGAATTCCTTCAGCAGTTTCTTCTCCTTTGTCAACAGTAAGTCAAATGTCTAATTATTTAAAATATCTTATTTCTTGAAATGTTAATCTTAAAGATTTTTTTTTTCTCTTCTCTAGTCGTTGAATCATACCGATCTAGATGTTTCTCATTTCCAGGCTAAGAAGAAGAAGGTAAGTAAATACCAGTCAGGGTGTGGGAAGATGCATGTATGTGGTTGTGCTCAGGTCTGGTATGCTTGTGTGTTATTATTTATTTATTTTTTTTTTTTAATGATCAGAATTAGACATTTAGCATTTATGAGAATTATTTAAAAAATATAAATGTTCCTGGATTAATCATTTGCTAATTCCTTTGATGGGTTAATGCTAAAACAATTGTATCTGCAATAAGAAATAATGTACCAGGTTATATGTAAATACTAGTGCTCTCTTCAATGTTATTTGAAGATGTACAATATAGAGTGCAATTGACTGACATAAGCACATTTAATTACAGAAACCTAAGGTCCGAGCAATGATTTAACAAAGGAATCTGGTCCACCTGTTTGTAATTTTTGTTAATTGTACATTTTTTTAATTATTTTGATAAGTCACATGTTTTTTGCCTTCTTGGTTCTTTAGTCAGTTATTATTGTGGCTCTTCCTAATCAGCCAAAGCTTTACCCTTCTGCTGTCCTAAGTGTTCTTATGCTGTGGGCAGTTTTTCCTTCAAATGGGGGAGTTGCCAGGCATAATTTGCTAGTTATAGACAGCTGTGACAGCTGCTCCGTAAACCCCAACAATGAGTTATTCATTCACCAGAAGCCCAAGAACTGTAAAGCCCTTTTGGGCTCCTTAGGGCTTCCCCCTCACCTTGTTGGTTGGGATTCAATTGCAAATCCTTTATTTTATTTTATTTTTTGTACTAGGGATGGGTGGTGGTAGATTTTTACTTGCGCTGACACTCTTGTTAATGTTCATGGATTAAAGTTTTCTGTCGCTATGATGGATTTCTTTCAACTGAGTGCTCTAAAGAGATTGATGCAGATCCAAAGGGAAATAAATTGCTTCAGCATGCAAATTTCTGGAAAGGCCTTTTAGTTTGGTTTAATTCAAAGTTAAATTATTTTTCCTAACAATAAAAATAAACATTATGGTTTCAGCAGTTTGTTTAAACATTGGCTGCTGCAGACTAGACTACAGACTGCAAGCTATTTCCTGATGTGTGTTTTAAGATGCCAAACTTAATAGTTAGGTGAAAATAATTCTCCAGCATTTAGTGCCACATCAGTCTCAAAGACTTTTAATGTCCCATAACAATGAGACCTGCAAAAGGGTGAATGGCACAGGCTTCTTGTTGCATGGCATCAATAATAATATTAATAATAATAATAGGCTAGTAGTATATTTTACATTTTCCAGAAAAATTGGAATAGAACTTATTTATGGTTTGGAGACTGTGATGTCAGGTAGTGTCTTATTTGCTAGTTGTTGCTAAAAATGAAAACCCATTGCTTAAATAGATAAAAAAGCCAATGTTCCAAGTCTTAAGATTCATGACCGTGTCTTTGGTGTCACAAGTGCTGTGAGAGCTAATGCTCTGTTAAAAATAAATAAATAACAGCAGTTTGTCTGTTTTCTTGCTGTTAACACAGGAATGAAAATGGGAAGCTGCTATAAAATCCCTTATTTACATTGTTGAATATTAACAGGTATGGCCCAAGTGCATGCCTAAAGCAGATTGGAGCAACAGTCTGCAGTATTCAGCCAGTTTAAAATGAGTTTATGCTATTTGTAAATGTGGCTATATAAATAATCTTTTTTTTTTTAAGCCATATTTTACAGGATGTAGGCCCTTCATTTTGTATCACTTGCACATTAGTTTGCTTTCAGTTTTCTTGATGGCTATTCCAATACCGTTCCTGACCAATTCTGACTAGAGGTCATTCTGTTTGCCAGTTGGAGCCAGCCGCCCCACCTGTACAGAAGCTGATAATACCGTCTGCTGCAGCTGTGGTGGGTAACCGCTCCATGTCTTTCCGCCCTTCGCTAACACCTGTGTCAGGAAGCAGAGTCGTGGAAAAGACCAGCAAGGAAACGGTGAGTGCTGTGTGTTAGTAGACAGATGGAGATAATTGAGTCATTTGTCATTTCACCCATCAAATGTTATCTGTGCAACACATTTGGATCATTGCCACGTAGGTGAACTGTCTTTGTAAATTAACCAAGCTGAGAATTACAAATAAGTTATACATGCAAAATGGGACTGCATGGAATTGACACATTTATTTTGCAATAATATTGCTGAAAATTACATTTGCAGTACCGTTCGTTTTTTCAAGGGCCTGACATCCGCAGATATCTTGGATTATAAAGGGTTATAAAAACATGCATTCATTGTCCCATTCAAACCATTAAGATATGGAAACAAAGATGCAAAATCAGCCTGTTTTCAAATGAGGGGTTTTTGTGACCATATAAACGTGTTTATAAATAACCTTATTTGGTCTACAGAAGTGTAGATCTGCCCATTCACACTGAAGTTCTAATGAGTGTTTCAGCCCTGTGTGTGAAAGAGCTAGACTAAAGGGCAGCAAGCCAGAAGAGACCATGTCAGTCTAAAATATGCAGTAATGACTTCTAAGAAATAAGCTGTTTGTATATTCTCATGTAAGAGTAAATTCTAAATCATATTTTAGGCCACCTAAACATCAAAAGGAATGAGAGGAAAATGTAGTGTTCAGGGTTGCCGTGCTGTAGTAAAGAGCAGTAATCTCACGTTGATAGTAAATTTTTTCATCACCAACTAAGTCAGTGGCGGCTGCAAAAGAAGTTCCACTTCATCTAAAAATCTAAGAAGATGCTTCCTGAGAAGCACGTCTTCTCTGAATGCTGCTTGATGATTGGAGGGGCAGTTTAAAGGGAGGAACCCCTTTTTGATTGGCATCGCTGAATCTTTGTTTCAAGATTTGACATGGTACGATTTTTAATGAATTTTTTTGTGCAATAGGGTGGAAAATAAGTATTTGGTCAATTAC